>JAHHFK020003083.1:0-98161 GCA_024533555.2 Aedes koreicus
AAAAATCTTTGGCATTCCTACACAAATTGTACTTCTAATACAAAGAATACTTCCAACCCCCAAACGCCGCACACTCCCACTCAGAACTGTATTCTATACTTGTTCTCCCCTCGGGTCAAACTGCTTCCTCTCCGCTGACCGCCGGAACCACCACTACTCGCACCGCCATTCTTCCCCCCACTGCCGTCCGAAACCGGCTTCGGTGGCAACGAGGCCGTCGTCTGCTGTCCGATCGCCGAAGTTGCCGACGCCGTGACGGCCGCGTGAAGAATACTAGCACTCGGCAGCGTACTGCTGCTGGTCTTGTGTTGCTGCTGTTGCGTGGGCTTCGGAGCGAGTTTGTTGAAAAATGGCGACCGCAGACCACCAGTCGGGGACTGCGGCGACGGAAGCGATGACTTCGTTGACTCCGTAGACGTAGACTGCTGATGGTGGATGAAGCGCGGAGGAGTTCGGCCATGGTGCAGGTGATTGTGATGGTGATAGACGAGGGAGGACGGTGGCTGTGGAACTTGCGTCGCGGTCGAATGCAGTGGACTTGACCTGGATATGAGATTGGAGTTGTTGGAATTGTTGGACCCACTGGAAGCGGAGTTGAGCGAATCGCGGGAACCTTTGACCGGGGTTGCGTTAAGTTTGCGAACGTTGGGCAGTAGGGAACGCTTCATACCGATCGAGTCCAGTGAGCTCTTGCGAGATTGCGGACTAGGCTCTTCTAACCGTTGGTAGTTTTTCGTCGACGTATAGTCGGGTTTGGAAAATTCGCAACTGTTGGCAGTGGAAGGGTTCGATTTGGAGCCAAAACCAAATTTGCAATCCGTTTTGCTCGGCGATGGTATCGAAGTGTTGCCCAGTGATCCGTAGTTTTTGGACTTGAGTGTTCCATAGTCCTTGGTCGGCGATAGCTGAATGGTGTCCTTCATCTCCAGATAGCTTTTCCCCGGTGAAAACTCCCTCTTGTTGAAAATTCCGCCATTCATTCGTTTCAAGCTGGAAGCTTTCAACTCGTATTCTTTTTGGGGGTCTGTATTTGGCGGAGTATCCGCTCTCTTCTTGCCTTCGGAATCGCTCAATCGTCCGTATTCGATTTTGCGCGGCGGTTTTAAACTTCTCGGTGGTCTTGGCAGGGCGCTCGGTGGCAGCGAAGATCCTCGATCCATTCGTGGTGGAAGGATGCCCCCGGCTTGCTGAGCAATGTTGGATAGAATTTTAGGAACCTGCGGTGGGATGTTCAATGAGAGTTTGATGTCATGCGAACAGGACTTCCGTATCTTACCTTATTCCCTCCTATGTTGCTTATGTCGGTCATGTTTTGCCCAACCGTTTGAGTGACGTGAGCCAGATTACTCAGCTGGTTGCTGCGGAGCTTCTGGGAGCAACGGCCTTGCTTCTCCAGCAGCATCATATCTTCGGGTTTTGTAGAATTTCCACCACTGTTCGAGGTATTACCTCCTGCGCCATTGTTGGCACTGCCGTTGGCTCCACCGCTGACTCCGCCAGTCACGCTGTCCTGCTCGCGACGATCTTGTCTCTCTCGATCTCGCTGATCGATGTGAGTAAGATTCTGGGAATGAGAGGCATTGCATCAGAGAATGTTTCGAGTTGTGGATCGTGAAATGGATGACCTACCTGCAGGAAGCTTTCGCTGTTGTTCGTCGATAGGACCGATACTTCATCCGAGAGCAATGGTTGAATTGGTTTCTTCGTTGTCAAGCTTGGGAAGCAGCATAGTCCACGCTGTTATAAAAAGAGAGAATAATCCTAAATAATACTACACAAGATCATCAAACCTTACATGTGCTCAGATTTTTGGAGGGCGTTGAGAAATCGCCAATTTTTTAAATTTACATATTTGTAAAATAGGGTTGAAGTGACTTACTTATGAATGAGTCATCGGTGTTGAAAAGGATTCGTTGAAAAGCAGTTTAATTTAGGGTGCATTAACATTTAGATACTTACTAGCTTTATCTGTTTCATATTATAATTTGGACAACTGGGTCATGTTATTGACAGGGAACAACACATCACACCGAAATCATAAAACATTAGAATTTGTGGAACATCATCTATACTAACCTTTATATGATTGAAGAAGACTGTGTCTTGAACCAAATTTTCCATTTTCATATTATAAACGATTGAAAACATCCTTCACATTGCATGTATAGGATTAAAAAATCATTCAAATTATTCCACGTGTTATATTAGTGTTGACATTTACTTCCAGAAAACGAATTGAGATCTCCTCAAGTTGACAGATGGAATAAATGCAGTGGCAAATTTGGTGAGATCCATCAGGTTAAAATTAATAAGAGTTAATGCTTTTTCTCATCTGCTAAGCTCTGTATCCACATTAATCCGGACACCTTCAAATCATTGTAACTTTTGAAATATTGCACCTAGGAATGAAAAATTTCACTGTGGTATAGCTGACAGTCTATGATGAAAAAGACTATGATTGATGTTTACATTTCATGTTTAGTATTAAAGATGGCGACGAAAGGAAAACAAGTGCGCGAGCGAATTTTGTACGGGCGTACGGCAAATCCTGACTTGTGAAAATAATATTAACGAAAAACCCAAATCTCTCCATTCGAACGGTGGCTCGTAAAATAGAGAAGTCGCCTGGTTTTGTCCAAAAATCAAAACAACGTTTGGGACTTAAGTCGTATAAAGTAAAAACAGTTCCAAATCGCAAAGACAGACAGAACTGGGCAGCAAAATCACGAGCTCGACGTTTGTACCAGCGGGTGGATAGTCATGAAGGAAATGAACATATTTTTTGGTTCAGGAAGTACTAGCACATCGGTTCCAAGATCGGTCCCAAGCATAATGATTCGCCCCTAAGACCGTAGTTCACACCAATACGCTCTCAAATATTCTGTCAAAATAACATAGCGAATCAAAACAAAAACAAAGATACTTGACCAAAAGGTACTGAAATGCGCAAGAGTACATGGCAAGGTGCAGACTGCAAGGTGTACTTCGGAACTAGATTTCAAATCGCTACCCAAGTAACCACAAGCATTATATTATTGCACTTATTCAAGACTAAAATATATACTGGCACTAATTAATGAAAATTTAGCAATGAAAATTCACAAAATTGCCACTAAATTATTAAACACAGTGCCAACGAAAAAATAACAATTCGCACTAGAAAAACATAAAATAGCAATAAGAAATTGATAATTTTTTATATAAGATTAAGAAATTTTATATTTTTGGATTTTTTTGTGTTTTTGGTTGGTTGTTGTGAACTTATTATTATGACGGAAAACTATCAGTTTATTATTACGTTTATACTAATTGCCATTGCTTTTTTTGAAAGTTTTACCGTTCACTTTTGAATTATTGAAAATGAATTATCAATTTTTTATTGCTATTTTATATTTTTCTAGTGCGAATTGTTATTTTTTCGTTGGCACAGTGTTCAATAATGTAGTGGCGATTTCCCATATTTTTATTGCTATTTTTTCCATTTTTATTGATGTTTTATTACCCTGCCCTTATTCAACCCAAAATCAACATCATTAATGCGGGATCGCATTTATTCGACATCATTAATGCAAGATCACATTAATTCAACAGTTGTCAAGTAATGAAGCGTTAGATTTGCTTTAAGAAAAGTAGTGATGCATTACCAATGCAATAATGTTACCAACAATCAATATGCAACTAGCGATTTGAAATTGGTTCACTGTTGTAGAACCCCTTGGTCCGAAGTGCACCTTGAAGCCAGCACCTAGCTATACATATTTGCGCCTTGGTTTTAATTTGCTGTGTTATTTTGACAGAATATTTGAGTGTGTGTTCGTGTGAGTTCATTATTAGGGGCGTATTATTAAGCTTGGGACCGAACTTGGGACCGATGTGCTAGTACTGACTGAGCCAAGAAAAAAAATCGTATTTGTTCGGGACCTACTGGTCTTAGAGTTAGTCTATGATGTTACTTTAGCAATGTCTGATGGCATTACAAAAGATATAGCATTAGTTCGATCTTAGTGGGGCCCTTTTCAGCATTGAATCCAACTTCAATGATGCGCAATCGCAGCAAGCCGTGCTTGGAAACTGTCAATTTTTTTTTTTTTTTTTTTTTTTTTTTTTTTTTTTTTTTTTGTTTTTGCTTCATCCTTTTCGCGAAAAAATACAATATTCGTAATCGAACCTAATCGAACTGTGAAATCTTAAAGGACCTCCACGTTTTTAAAATATGTAAGATGTAGTGAATACAATCTGATTCCCTCCCGAAATTTCTGATGGTCGGTAGTTTTTCCCCGTTTTTTTTTTTTTTTGTTTTTTGTGCTTTGCCCCCGCACCCGGAGGAAGAGTTAATATCAGTTTAATTGTGTTTGTTAGGATAGAAAATATTGTGCCACGTGGATATAAATGCATTCAAGTATTTTTCCGTTTGTCGCGAGGAAAACATGATTATAAGCACTTAAGGAGTCGAGATAGAGTCGCCTCATAGCGGGGGAATTTTTATTATTGACAAAGTGTGGAGAGACGAGATGTGATCAGTGCAAAGTAGCAAACGGTATTTGCTGTTCAGAAGCAAAGCATGTGTGGCGTGAGTGACTGGCGGCGATAATTTTAGATATACAGATGGGAGAGCCGTGAAGATTTTTTCTTTCGTTGCACAATGATTGTCATTTTCAAGTTAAATTTCTTCTCAGGAAGTGCTCTTCTACCTGTCATTTTCATTACAGTAATTGCATTTGTGCCGATGAAGTGTACGGAATTGTATTCCGGACTGTTCCATTCGAAGTTAAGGTTGAAGAAGTCGTAATAAATTAGGGCAATGATGATGATTGCCTGCTTCTTTTTCTTCTTCTTCCTGTCAAAAATTCTTTTTAGCCATTTTCGGTAAGAAAATCATGACTTACCTTTTTCTGTACACGTTCACTGAGTAGAATTGTTATATTCTCACTTTTTGAAGAACATTTTATTAAATAAAAAAGTATGAATTTACATTAATCTGGTAGTTTTCAAGAACCTGGTTCGCTAACGCAATACACGAATACAAACTCGCCATTTGCTTCTCAAACCAACACTATTACAAGTACCCATCACTTAATTTTTCCATAAATCATTCTGGTTGATTTCCACATTTTCACAGCATTTAAAGGGATTCACAGCTCTCGTGCTGGATTTTTCTTCCTAAGAAAACTCACTTTTTGTTCCTTCAAGCACTTTTAAATGAGAAAACTGCTTCCGAAATTTCCAAACGAGACACAAGCCAGGCCACCGTATTGTCAATGTAGCAGAACAGCGCAACTCGTAAAATCACTCGCGCCTCAAGTAAAAATTCACAATCCATTTGAGCGCATTGCAACTTCGAGATTCTCAACAATATAAGCCACACTTTCGACAGCACACACACTACGCTTCAAGCGAGCCAGAGAATCATCGATCATCGACAGTTGCCAGATTTACATGTTGGTAGTTTTAACAGATGGGTTTTGGCATGATCAATAACTGAGGTACATCTGTACAGAACATGTTGTGCCACATGTTTTTCGATGTCTTATAATATATTTATTGAGTTGGAAGCATAATATTTGCTTATTTTCTATGTAACACAATCTACCATGAGCAAACATTTTGATAGAAATAATATTCATCCCTGAGCTGGCAACAATGCTCGTCAGCTGATATTTTCATTCCGCCCAGTTTCCTCCTATCAATTTGTTTACAATCTTTGCACAGACCGAGCGTAACTTTAACAATAATTGATTCCGGTGAGTATTAATGCCGCAGAAAAGGAAAGCACAACGGGCGGCGTTAATTCGCGAAGCAACGAAGCGGTTTGCGCAGCAACAGTTGAGCGGGAGTGATCAGGAAGAATTTTCATCGCTGGATCGATATTTAACTGCTCCAGAAGAGGATCCAGGACACTCATCAACGGATCAAAGTGTTCTGTTTGTCGAAGATCCAGTGAGTAGTGATAGTGAACGTGAAAATGAAAATGTTAATTGGAATTGTACACCATCATCAACGAAGGAATTATTCAGTGAACCAATGTTCAAATGTTTTTCTACCGTTGCTTCTGATGAGTGGAAAAATTGTTGTGATATGAATGCGAATTTCATCTTGTCAGACCTTTCCGGTGAAACGGAATACGATCATCGACTACCGGAGATGGAATCCACCGTCGAACCGATCCAGTGTTTTAAGGATCAGTGGATTTCAGATCTCACAAATATTCCTCTGTTAGTTTCAGGTAAGTGTTATTTTACAGATACGCAACTAGAGAACGAATTAATTCATGAATGAGTTTTAATAGTGTGGTTATCACATGCTTTTTATAATTAAAAAAAATGGCATTAATGGATATACAGTTTTTGATCTTTTTTTTACGTAGACAACGTCTTACGGCAAAGGTAGGGTCAAATGAAAATCTGAAAATAGCGTCCGTCACGAATTATCGTTACAAATTAGACGCTTAAGATTTTCAAAATGTTTAAATCAATCGGTTGGAAATTTTCCCGCGTTTCAAGTCTATCATAAAATATAGTTTAACAAATGTAAACTATTGAAAATATGTATATCTGTCTATACATAATATCTGTATGTATAAAAATTGATTTCTGTCTGTCTGAACCGTATAGACTTGGAGACTACGAACCGATTGTTGTGAAAATTTGTATGTAGGGGTTTTTTACGCCGGAGAAGGTTCTAATAATAATTTTAGGTCCCTCCCCCTTTCCCATACAAATAAAACACACATTTCTGCCTAACTCGAGAATTAATCAAGCAAATGGAACCAAATTTGGCATGTAAAAGTTTTTGAAAGTGAGAAATGTTTTAATGGTGGTTTGAAACCCCACCCTCTTCGGGAAGGGGGGGGGCTCTCATACAAATTAAACACAAATTTCAACCAAACATGCAATTGCTGAACTGATATGCATGGAAATTTGTATGCAGGGATTGCCGAGAAAGGTTCTTATGATGGTTCCCTATGGATAGAGGGTTTATGCATAACCCGACAACTAATCAAGCAAATGGAATCAAATTTTGCAGGTGGAGGTTTTTGAACGCAAGAAATGTTTCTATGGTGGTTTGAGACTCCTTCACCCTCTGAAGGGGGCGGGGTCCCATACAAATGAAACACAAAGGTTTTCTTTCCTCAAGAACTAATCCAGTAAATGAAACCAGGTGGAGATTCTTGAACGCAAGAAATGTTTCTATGGTGATTTGAGACCCTTCCGCCTTCTAGAAGATTCAAAGATGGCAAAGTTGTGCTTGATGCAAAAACAATCTACGAGATGCAAATATCATTACATGTTACTAGTGCGTCGAAAGTGCTATTAGTTTTTGCGAATGCACATAATTTGAACGATTGCATAACGGAAGAAATTGTGCATGATCCGCAATATTTTGCTGACAAGCTAGAAAATAAGCTTCAGGTTTTCTTCGAAAATGTTTTTATCAAAGAAGTGGTTAAGCAGGATGTGCGTGTCAAAAACTAATTGACAATAATAAAAAGCTATTGTAATCAACAAATACATAACCACCTTTAATCTTTTTATAGTTCTATACATATAACATGAAAAAAAGAGTTGTAAGAAAATATGAGACCCACCTTCCCTCCTTCCTAAATTTTGACACTTATCTCGGTGTTCCTTCGTCAACTGGTAACTTATTACCATCACACGATCATTGAACGTCTCGCCGTATTTAATTCATATCATTGAATTAATTTTAATGTGAATCTTAATACTTCCCACGAAAACAACATCTCACATGTGACAAGAAAACCCATTTATCGAAAAGCGATACGCAAGCAATTTCACCTCGTGAGTTATTAAAATAAATATATATTGCAGGAAATTTCAATACTTCCCACGAAAACACATGTCTCAAATATGGATACACGTGTAGTGGTAAGCTTAAGACTAGATTTTGATTTTCATCTTCTCACACATATGTTCAAATAGATTTACCAATACAAGGACAATGCAATCATTGAATTCGAAAACTAATTACGAAGTCTTCAACCTTAAGTAAACATACAGGTTAAAATAACTACAATCTTAGGCTAATGTTAGTCAAAAACACATAAATGAGTTTCATGTACTCCGAATCACGTACAGCCAAAATATCTCGAATTGGCACATTGGGTTGTCTACCTCGAGCCCTAAAGGAATCATAAAGCTCAGATCTGACTCCACGATGCTCAGCACAAAACCAAATAACGTGATCTGCGCCCTGATAGCTTTGTCCACACTCACAGAGATTGCTGTCACTCAGCCCAACACGGTATAAATGAGCGTTCAAAGAATAATGATTGGACATGAGGCGAGACATGACACGAATGAAGTCTCGACCCACATCCATCCCCCTAAACCAAGATTTCTTCGACACCTTTGGGATGATAGAATGTTGCCATCGCCCCAAATCTCCTTTACTCCATTTATACTGCCAGCTGACGAGTGACTGTTGACGAAAAATAGGAAAAAAATCGTTAAAGGCGATTTGTCGATCGTAAATATCGCCTACCAAAGCGCCCACCTTTGCAAGCGAGTCCGCTCTCTCATTGCCCAGAATTGAACAATGAGATGGGACCCATACAAAGGTGATAATAAAAGAACGCGAAGGTAAAGCACTTAGAAGCTCCTGTATTTTCATGAGAAAATACGAGGAGTGCTTTACCGGCCTCAAGGAGCGAATAGCCTCTATAGAACTGAGACTATCCGTGAAAATGAAGTACTGATCCGGTGTAAGTGAGGCAACAATTTCCAGCGTAAAGTGTATTGCCGCTAATTCAGCGACATATACGGAACAAGGAGCTTGAAGTTTACGATTGGCGCTATAAATTTCATTAAATATACCAAAGCCTGCTGACTCCTCTATCAAAGATCCGCCAGTGAAGAACGATTTAGTGGAATCAACTTGGCCAAACTTTGCAGCAAATATTACCGGAGCAATCATAGGACCATGATTCTCTGGGATTCCATGAAGCTCCTGCTTCATGGATAAATCAAAATGAACCGAACTGCCGAAGTCGACGAAGCAAACACGATTGGAAATATTCGGAGAAGGGCTGACATCCTGTGTTTTGAAAAAAGGGGAAAGGGGAAGGGGGGGGGGTGGGGAATTAAAGAGGAGGTTAAAATTTTTGGGGGGGGGGGTAAACGGGGGGGGGAGGGAGAGAGATAATAGGAAGGGAGGGAAGGGGCACCCCCGCAGGGCTTTCCGATTTTGGGTGTCACTGAATAAATCGCATGCTGCGTTTGCCTTGCGAACATACAGGCGTCATTTACTACACTGGCAAATGCGCTTCACCGAACGATACGGATCACGACACAAAAGGAGACGATAAAAGTATGGCTCAGCGTACACAACGATTATGCATGAGTCGGGGCCCACTAGTTTCATTTGGTATACAAAAACTGATCCATTCACATTCTGTGTACGTTGCTGATTCTGAATATGATGGTTCACCAGTTGTTACAGCCGGCGAATATAACTCATGAAAAAAAAACAGTTTAGTGCAGATTATTGGAAATGTGCGTTGTAAAATAACTTTATTTTTTTTTTTGCAGCATAGCAGTAAATGTTTTTTTTTTAATCAGTTCGTTTATTTGTTAGGCTCAGGCGTGTGTAACACTTTGCGGAGCCGATATTCAATATTGTTATTAACAATGTTTTATAATTGATTTTAGTAAAAGTGGGGTGCCGATTACTCGTGTTAACTCGAGGTTAATGGGTCACATCATCGTTTGGAAGGAAGGGGCTAGGCAGGTAACTTATTTAACAGCAGTATATGGTTTATATGAGACATTAAAATATTTGACTTATTTGGGTTACGTGGATTCTAGGTGGCCGCTAAAAAATTCAAATTATTTAACTAGACGTTCGGCTTTCATAGCACTCCTGTCGTCGAAGTCCAGTGATTCTGGTGCTACAGTTGGTTGGCGAGCCGAGTCGACACAAGATTGGGATGGACCGCATTAGTAGTTCAGACTTAATCGACCGACGACGGCAAGACCGTCCGTTTTTGCACCGATAGGGAAATTAAAGGCACACGACCTAAGGGCGATCCTGTTTTTCGTAATTACGGCCCATCTGACGATATTTCGCTACTTTGTCTTTTTTATTCCTTTCAATTACACTCTTTAATATTAAAATTTAGATTATAAAATAATGTTACATAGAACCGAAAAATTGTTTGCCAGTCGTTCAATCCAGCAAAAGCTGCATGAAAGGACTCCATCTGGTAGCGTTCGGTACCGGGGGATACTTTTGTTGGTTTAGCTTGAATGCATCTTTGAATTCAGTTCTGCTGTACACACTTAGTTTTTTTTACCGAGGTCGGTAAATTTGTACTGAGTTTTCAAACAGCTGAAAAAGTCAGTAAACTTTGAATCATCAGCACATGAAATGTAAGGAAGATTTTAAAATGTTATATTTTTCTATCTATTATGTTGGAATGAAGCATTCAGTGTACATTTTGGAAGAATTTATGTTAATGTTAATTAATTTAAGAATTATTTTTAAGTTTGATTTTAATTTATTTTTAAGTTTAAGTTAACTTTTCAGCAGTTTGAAATTTTACCGAACAGATTTTGAGTGTTAGATTTTACGATTCTCACAATTTCCGTAGCCGTCGTAAGAGCATCATTTGTGGGATATTGAAATTGAAGTCCTCAATTTGAAAGAAAACTTGTTTCAAAGTGCGGAGAAATGCGAGAAGCATGCAGAGCACTGTATGTAGAGCGTTGTACTCGAACTATGTTTGGACGTCTTGGTACTAAACAAAGATTTAGAAGAACTAGTAAAATATTCCTAGTACTCAAAAGTAATTCTGAGATTATTCAAAGCACTCAATAATATTTTAGAAAAACTTTCTGTACTCAGACGTATTAAGTTTGTGCTCAAAGTATTAGATATTATTTGAAGAGTATTTAAAGAACTTAAAAGTACCTAAACGTATTTTAATTACTACTGAAAGTAAAATTTGTACGATACTGATATTATTGGATGTGATTGATTAATTTAATGTAATGTATGTAAAAATTTAAACAACAATTTGCATTCTATAAAATTTCGTTTGGTATGCATTGCAACAAAAATTAAAGTTGGTAATCAGATATGTTATATAGTCAACAAGTTGATTAAAATTATTTTGACCCATTGAATCTGTTTTTGATTTTTTAGTATATATGAAATAGAATGAAAAAAAAATTGAGGCATAATGGAAAGGCGAACTTGCCTGTGAAGAACGATATTATTAATTACCGCAAATCCTCCTCAGCAACGTCTTCATAGAACTTGTTAAGGCCTTTTCTTATGTCAGGCTGACTATGGTTGTTATAGATGTTTATTTATCTATTTTGAGACTTCACTAAAGCAGTCCGTCAGTTGAACCGCGTAAAAGTAAATAAAACAAGTAACTAATAAACTCCACTGAATTACTGTTGAAGATTTTCTCATCCAAATGGTAATTCGACTATTGTATTTAATGTACTTAAGTCTATTCAAAATTGATATAGGATTTTACTGAATACGCAATAAAAAAGCATACACTTCTACGCTTCTAAAAAAATAAGAAATATCATCGAAATGTATCCTTAACTACCCACAAAAGCATAAACTAACAAAATTGCGTTATTCCCTATGATAATGGGACTGTTGCGTATTTATGGGCATTGATGGTACTTAAACTTGTAGTACATTATTTGTTAATGACTAAATGTTTGTCAGGTGTCTTTCTGCCTACAACCAATATGTGTTCATTTTAAAATTATTGTACTGTAAGCTGCGGAAATATCACCGATCGAGAAATTTTTCAACCGTCCTGTACTCGCGATTTTTGATTTATTACTAGGACAGGACATACTATCGTTCTGCCGCACTCTGTATCATGATATTATGTATGGGGAATTTGTCTCATATTCCTTACATCTCTCCCTTATTCGCCGCACGATGGCACTAAAGATGGTCAAAATATGCTACAGTAATATGTATAGTAAAATAGATACAAGTGATGATACATCAATTCATCCAATTAGATAAATCATTTTTTGATCATTGTAGAATAGTCTCATAATTCAATAGCACATCACATCACAACAACTTTAGGAAATGCTGAAAAACCTCCCTTCTCCCTTGACACGTATTTTAGTTTTTATTATTTAGTATTGCTTACTACACTTTTCATAATCCCCTGTTTGCTAAAAACGTAACTTAATTGGCTTCAATCCTACAAGAAAATCCCAAAAACACTCTCAAAAAAATATATATTTTAACCATAAATTAATCTCAATATGCCGCATCGGTCGTAAATTGTGCCTCGTTCTTTGCTTGCTCCGTTGTGTGCTCTGTTCCCCTCTTGGAAGAACAAAGGCACGGGCGATTCAAAGCTGTGTGTAATCATTGAAGCCGGTGCTCAGCGATCATCATCGATCAGTGTGTACAATGGACAAGTATGGATCATCGCTTCGAGCATTCGGATAGTGCAACAACCACCGAATATTCAGGTTCTGTTACGGTTACTGAATCTGAACGAATTTGCGATTCTATGTTCACGAACGGGTGGCAGTCTGACACACTATTGTTCAGTAGTGCCATGAATGATTTCCAAGCCCTGTCCCCAGGTAACCAATAAGATTAGATGTGAGAAATAAAATTGTTAGTGAAAGTTATTGTTATTGTTGTGTTGTGAGTAGTTTTAGGGGAGTGAGAAAAGATTAGTTGGGGTGGTTTTGGTGGTGTATGCAACCTAACGCGATACGAAGACACCGATATTGAATGCGTTCCAGTTTGATGATGTGCGACCGAGCCGCTGACTGAAAACAAAAACTACCGTATTCCATAACCGACAAAACCGTTGTCCGGTACAACGTTAGAAGATCTTGTGGATGAGCTCCCCACCAGGTCCCGGTAATTGTTCGAAAAAAGTTGATCCTTTGCTGGCATTTTCGCTTCAGATACTCAATGTGGGATCTCCAGGTGCACTTTGAATCGAACCAGACCGCAAGATATTTAAATGACATTGAATGAGTTATTGACTTACCCCAAATTTGAAGCTTCGGTTGTGCTGGGTTATGCTTCCTAGAAAAAACTACCAACTCAGTTTTCTCCGTAGAGAATCCGATACCTAGGTCGAGAGCCCACGTAGACAAATTGTCTAAGGTATCCTGTAAGGGTCCTTGCAGATCGACCCCATTGGGCCCCGTGACAGACACTACACCGTCATCTGCAAGTTGTCTCAACGTACAGTTGTCACTTAGACAACCGTCAATGTCTTTGACATAAAAATTATACAAAAGGGGGCTTAAAGATGATCCCTGGGGGAGACCCATGTAGCTAAATCGTGAAGCTGTAGAGGTTCCATGCGAAAAGCTCATATGTTTTTCTGACAGCAAATTGTACAAAAAATTATTCATTAATGGTGAAAAGCCACAAGCGTGGAGTTTACCTGAAAGAACTTCAACAGATACTGAATCAAAAGCCCCCTTGATATCCAAGAATACAGAAGCCCTTTGCTCTTTTTTAGCAAAAGCTAGCTGAATATCTTGGAAAGTAACGCGAGACAGTCGTTCGATCCCTTACCTCTACGGAAACCATATTGGGAATCTGAAAGCAGGTTCTTCGTCTCAACCCATTTGTCCAGGCGGAAAAGGATCATTTTCTCCAACAACTTTCGAATACGGGATAACATCGCGATGGAGTTGTGGTCAGACGCGGGTTTACCAGGTTTTTGAATGGCTATAACTCTCACCCGTCTCCAATCATCCGGTACAATGTTGAGTTCCAGAAACTGATTAAACAAGTGCAACATGCGCCTCTTTGCGACGTCTGGGAGGTTCTTAAGCAAGTTGAACTTAATCCGATCAGCCCCTGGAGCCGTATTGCCACACGAAAGGAGTGCGGGAGAGAGAGAGTTCTACCATTGAAAAGGGTTGGCTGATCTCATCTATCGAATTTGTGGTTTTGCGAGGAATCATCCGTGCCGGCATAGAATCTGGACAAACTTTGCGCGCGAATTTGAGGATCCATTGGTCCGAATACTCCTCGCTCTCGTTGTTCGTAGTTCGGTTACGCAGTCTTCGCGCCGTGTTCCAAAGAGTACTCATCGACGTTTCGCGTGTTAGCCCGTTCACGAATTGTCGCCAGTAACCGCGTTTCTTGGCCTTGATGAGGCTCTTAAGTTCGCGTTCGAGAGCCGTGTATACTTTGAAGTGCTCAGGTGTTCCACGTCTACGGAAAGCTTTAAACGCGTCGGACTTTTTACCGTAAACCTCGGTGCATTGCTGATCCCACCATGGAGAAGGAGGTTTCCTGCGAAATGACTTTCCTGGAACAGGTCGAGTTTGAGCTTGAAGCGCGCTGTCTAAGATCAGATTGGAGAGGAAGTTATATTCTTCCAGCGGAGGAAGCCCTTCTACCGTCGTTACGGCTTCATCTACTGCTGTCCTGAACTTTGTCCAATCGATGTAACGGGTAAGATCATACGCGACGTTGATGGATTCCGACGGATGTTGTTGTTGTTGTTCTTGTTATTTTTTATTAATGACACTTTACATATTGTGGATGCATTCGTGTCAGTTGCAGTTGTTTAAAGTGTAACAGAGTGTATAATATGAGACGAGTGTTGTTGTTTTTAATAAGCATGTTTTGATTTCACTAAGCTTTTTTCCTATAGTTTTCGTTCCTTTTTATTATTTTTATAGTCTTGACTTTTCCTTATGGTTCACCTTGGTTGGTACTTTCTCTTTTCCTATCTGTTTCCTTAAATTTTAATATATACTTCAAACATTTCAATATCCTACTCTTTATGGCTGTCATCATGATGATTAGTTTTATCACTATCTTCATTTGCAACATATTTCTTTATTTCGTTTTCTTGGATATTTCTTCAACATGTTCTGTTTATTATTCGTCATCTTTATCTCCATTTTCATCCTCTCCGTCATCATCCTTTCCGTCATGTTTCTCTTCATTTTCTTCCTCTCCACCATCTTCCTTTCCGTCATGGTCTTTTTCGTTCTCTTCATTTTCAATATCTTCCTCTCCATCATCTTCTTCTCTGTCATCTTCCTCTGCGCCATATTGTCTTCCGCTCCGTCATCTTACTCTGCGTTATGCTTTTTTTCGTCTTCCTCCTCTCCATCAGTTAGTTTCATCACTATCTTCTTTTGCGACAATTATGTTTCCTTCATTTCTTTCTATTTTCTGTCATCTTCTTCTTCTTCATTCTTCTCTCCCTCATGTTTTCTTCTTTTTATTCCTCTTCGTCATCTTCCCCTCCGTAATCTTTCTCTCCATCATTTTCCTTTTCACCATTTCCCCCACATTATGCTCTTCCTCGTTTTATTCCCGCTATCATCTTCCTTTTTGGTTCCTTTTTATTATTTTTTTCATACACTTCTATTTCTTTTCTGTCATCGGGATTCTTCCAATTCACTTCTGTGTTCGTTTTTTTACATCTTCCGATAAATTGTTCCACCATGTAGATACTTCAGCAGTCGCTTTTCGTTGTCATCGTCGTTGCGCAACACCGTTTAAAGGCTTGAAAAATCGATCCCATCCCAAGTAACATTGCCAAAAACATCCAGCTTTATTAAGTTTTTTTAAACTTTTATGAAAGCCACTAGAAATCAATTTGGTTTTATAATGGCAGAGTGTTTCATATTTTAGTCATGTTTATGAGAACCTACAAAACTTGTTTACAACGATCCTAAAACCTTGTTTTCTCGAATTCCTTTTACTCCTATCAAAGGTTTCATTTCGACTTTATGTACTCGTCATATGCTGTTTTGAAATGCTGATTTGGGACTCATTCATATTATCTTATTATGGTAACCATTTTGCTTCCAGTAAGTGCATTAAACGGCGAATTGGCATTGAAAAAAGTTACCATAAAGAACTACTCAAGTAGGCGTTTCTAAATAACTGCGCGGTTTTAGGGGAGTTGTAGAGACGAATATGTGGGTTCAGCACTACTTCGGCTCAAAATGAATCTCTTCGTCTTGAGGGGTTTTGTTGGCAAAATTGTCTGAAACTCAATTAAAATATACTTCGTATAAAAGTACATTAAAAGTAATGTTAGCTGCAAAGGAGGTCACAGCAAGCCGTGCTTTGAAAACGGCGTGTTTTGTTTTTGGTGCGTCGTTTTCGTGAAAAAAAAATCCAACAATAATTCGTAATTTAACTTAAACTAACAGTGAAATCATAAAATCCCCGCGTGCTTTGTATAAGACGTTATGAATACAATCAATTACCTCCCAAAATGTGTGAGTGTCGGTACACTCGATCGGTGAAATTTCACGTAACTTTCATCTGAACACGTAACCAAATCTTCTTCAGTAAAATCAAGTGAACAGTAAAGACTGTATTCGATGAAATTTGAACACACGCAATTGTTCGTAACTTTTTAGCGTGTGGGTAAAAATTATTGAATTTATAACTGAATGTATTTCATTGTGTTGTGTCAATTGTGTAATGAGTTTCGTGAAAATCGGTCGAGTGATTTCAGTGATGGCTTCGAATGAAGCAATAGTGCGCCAACAAATTTTGGGCACTCACGTCGAAAACCCAAACGCTTCTCATCGATGGATCGGAAAACAGCTCGGAATCGCACATTCAACCGTATCTCATGTGATCAAAACGTTCAAGGACCGTAAGACAACCTAGCGGAAACATTGTAGTGGCAAAAAACGTGGCACATCAAATCCGGAGAAGGCCAGGATGGTATTGAACCAATTTAAGCGTTATCCCAACATTTCGATCAGGGATGTTGCGAAAAAGGCGAAAGTTTCAGTTTGTTTTGTGCAGAAAACAATCAAACGTTCTGGATTACTTGTGTACAAGGTCCAGAAGGCACCGAACCGGAGCGATAAACAGAACTCGGTGGCCAAAACTCGTGCAAGAAAACTGTACAGGGAGTGGCTCACAAAACCGTTCTGCATTGTTATGGACGATGAGACCTACATTAAAGCCGACACCAAACAAATGCTAGGACAGGAACACTACGCCGCCACATCTAAGTTGGCCGTTCCGGAGAGTGTACGGAAGAAGAAACTTTCGAAATTCGCCAAAAAAATGTGAGGAAAATTCTTCAACGGTCGTTTGAAGATCAAACCGCCATCGCTTATCTGCCATTAAGCCATTAAGTAAAGACGTAAAAACTGAAATTGAACAAAATACAAGGTAGAGAGCAGTTTGAAAAGTGATCGACTAAGGTCTTGAAGTGGAGAAGCAGAAGCAAGTGAAGCGGATAGAGCATCCAGGTAAACCCCTTAAACCCCCAATCTCGACCGCCCCATCACTAACGGCCATAATATCCCATTACCGACACCAGAACCCCTGTGTTTGCCTTTAGTGTAGCCTGAGCTGGTCAAGCTTCCGACCGTCGTCCAGGTGACCCAAGCCAACTCCACTGTCCGTTAGTTCCTGGTCGTCGTGGGAGTCCTAGTCTTTTGATACAGCTTAGAGAAACTTAGAACGACGGATATGATATACGTAAATGCACTTCTCTCGACCAGGCTGGGCGTAAGAAAAAAAAATTATTCAACTCTCCTCAACATATTTTACAATGCATGCGGTCGATGCCTACGTGACTCTTTCCGCCGCGGTCAGCATAAATCGCAATCGCTCGTTCTCGGAACTTTGAACTGTACCGCTTTCTGCTGATCGCGCGCCTTGAAAGTATCGTTATGGCGGGTATCCACCACACTAGTGTCTAGAACTGGTGACATCTCAAGCCTTGGGTCGAAGACGTGGCCATTTTATATGCCGTCTCGAGCCGACGCGAACGCCATTGTAAACGCAAATCCGCGAGACTTGGCGGAGTGCGGAGGAGAGGAAGCGTTTTACTGAGAGCTGGGGGAGTATCGGTCTGGCTGTTTAGCCCAAAGACCAGGAACATCGAGAAGCAGCGTAGGAGAAGCACTGGTGAAGTAGCAGAACGGGAAGAGGGGCCCCGACGCTAGGTGGGTGAGACAGAGTGAAGAAAGTAGTAGGAGATAGGAAGTAAGGAAGTGGGAGAAGGCTCTACCTGTGTGCAAATTTGTAATAAAGTGGTTGAATGTTCAGAAAAGTATTCAAGTGATTCCTTTGACGCGGTAATGAAGCAATGATGTCTAAGGTCTGGGGCAACGCACTGCTTGCTTGTATTGGAAGCAAAACTAATGTAAACATTGCTGAGCCGACGAGTGATGACGTAACACTATTCAATTCTCTATGGGCGTGCGTAGGTCCAGATAAGAAAATCGGTTCAAACGTTTATTATAAATGCTGAATTGTGGAAATTATCATGATACAAATGCCATTTATTGAGCAGAAGCATTTCCTTCCAATAACATGGGTCTTTTATAATGAATTTAACTGAGGTAGTTGAATTTTTGCCACATTAACTTTCAAACGCTGGAACTCGACAATCGAGTAGCGATATAGAGCCAATTTTCCATCATCGATAGACTGGAATCGGTTGAAAAATTAAATTTTATGCGCACACAATAAACAATCACGGAGCGAAGAAATAAAAAAATAGTATGACGTAGCACTTTCCGAACGCTTGTGTAGCGTGCGCAAGGAGTGCGGTGGTATTAGTGTTATGAGCGCATTTTGCTCATTTCCCTAATATGGTTGTGGCTACTGGGCCAGACCTTATATAGACGTCATTGGTAATGAAGCGCGCACGCTGACCCTGAGGCGATTGGAAGAAGGGGGTCTCATTGGTGCTGGCCATGGATCGCCCCTTTGGTTACAAGTTAGAGTGTTTTGTCGCGAGTGAATCGATGATTACTAGCAGTTTTGAAGTTCGATATAGAATCGCCTCATAGCGGGGATTTTGGTTTTTGGCAGAGTGTGGAGTGAAAAATAGAAGACCACTGCAATGTAGAAAACGGCCATTTGCTAAGATTAAAGGCTGGCCCATAATTTTAGATGCATTCGCCACGTAGTAAACAGAGATTTGTTCTGCAGGTTGCATATCTAACGGGCGTTTAAGCAACGTTAATGTTTGCGCTTATTTTGTCGCGAGTGCATGAAATTAATTACGAATCAACGTCGAAAATTTGTATTTTTACGAATGGACAAGATAGTGTTATTAAGAAAGCGGCCATGGGTGAGATCTGTCTGATTATAACGATAACAATAATCCTATTTTCAAAAAATACTAAATACGTTCCTGGTTTGGATATTTTACATTTCCAAATCTGGAAGTGTGTTGCAGTGTCCTTATCCAAATGATATCGGTAATGTTTACATACGGGGCTTATTGTATGTGAAAGTAACCTCGGAATAGGCGTGACTCTTAAGACATTCTGAAATGGGTTGCTGGATCTGCAGTAGAGCTAACACTTTCAAGCTCCCGGATTAAAGCTGCTTCCAATGGTCACTTGAAGGATTGTTGTAAACAGATTTCTTCCACAATACCATTTCCGGCCAATGGGTGTTAGATTATACACACACACAATTTTAATTTGTTTTCTCCTCGAAAATCATAACATTGTGGAAAATTTCTATTACGTCAGGAGCATTTTTTTTCTTGGGAAATTTCAAGTTTTTTAGTGTTATTACTCCTATTTGTTTACTGGTAATTTTTATTCTTTTTACGAAACTTTTCTATTTTTTCATGATATTTTTACTAAACTGCCATTTAAAAGCATTCCAGTAACGTTTGCATATAAAAAATGGACTAATTTCGGATGGATATGAAAATAAAATTCAAAATATAATTCTATGGAACAAATTTTCCTTCAATCCTACGTTTAATAAGCCTTCTATAAAAATAATTCAAAAAGTTTCATTCTTTAATCTGGTAAAAAAACATTGAATCCTTTGAAATATTAATGAAGCGTTCGGTAAAAAATACCAAACTCTTTGGTTAAAATTAACAAAGCATTCACGCTAAGATGAGAATACCTAAAGATCGTTAAAAAGTACCGATAATTATTGGCCGGTATCGTCATAAGCGACGATTTTCTGCTATCTTTATCACCAATTAGATTGCTTAAACAGCTCGAAAAATCATTTTACAAAACACCATCTACGACGTTTAACCTCACTTTTGCATTACCTGGATCCCTCCATTAAAGAATTATTTTTTTTTGCATCGATCCAACATTTTTACACGTTCATTGTTTCACTTCGGATTGATGCCTCTAAAATTGATAAGCTGGAATAAAAACAAAAGCAAAAGTTATTGCTTCAAATATTAGGACAATGAACTATTTATTGAAAGATTAATGGGAAAAATAATTACATTTTCGCTAAGAAAAACAAGGCGATCGCGTTGCTTCAGTGACGAAAATTTTATTCAATTTTAGGTTAATATAGACTGTTCCAGAAGGTATAAGCACACTTTCAAAATAACAAAAAAGTCATGTTTTTTTTAGTTTTAATGATTTCATTTGGCAAATCATATTTGTATTTGTGTTTTATATGATATTTTACTCTCGTTTAATCAAAATATTTAATCGTAGCCAAGACTCCTAACTTTTCCTTGAACATGACCCATTAGCTTCTGCACAGTGGTACTTCCCACCATTTTGACCACTTTTGACCAATCTTTTTTAAATTTTTGGATGTCGTCCGCTGGTTTTATGAATTTTCGAAGCTTTGCTTTGGTTAAAGCCCAAAAAGTCGCGATTGGCCGTGCCTCCGGGCAGTTCGGCGGATTCAAGTCTTTCGGCACGAAACATACATTTTGACTTTTGTACCATTCTAAAGTGTCCATTGTGTAATGACATGACGCCAAATCAGGCCAAAACACTACTTGACCTTCGTGCTGCCTGATCATCGGCAATAATCGCTTCTGGAGACATTCCTTAACGTATTTCTGAGTGTTCATCGTCTCCGTTGTGATGTACGGAGTAGATGTTTTACCACACTCGCATATTGCCTGCCAAACCATAACCTTCTTACCTTCTTACTTTTCGGTAAAAATTGCCTTCTCCGTTTCGGGGATGTCTTTGTCTTCGCTTACAGTATAGAATTGTGGTCCGGGAAGCGCTTTGTAATCTAGTTTCACACACGTTTCATCGTCCATTATTATACACCCAGAATTTCTACACAATAACGAATCGTACAGTTTGCGGTCCCCTGGTCCCCTGACGCGGCCTGTTTTGGGCTACTTTTGGGTTTTTTGCTGCTTCCGGTATGTTTTTAGCCCAAGTCTTCCTTTGGCACGCATGACGTTACTCGACGAGGTCCCTAGTTTGTTCGCAACATCCCGAACGGAAGTCGCTGGTTTTCGCTTGTAGACATCCCTGATCTTTTTATCTATATCCGGACTAACAGGACCGGATTTCCGACCACTCTTCGGCGCATCTTCAAACGTACACTGTTCTCTATATTTTCGAATCCCAGATCGTACCGCTCCGACGCTTACACCCTCTTCCTTGGCCAATTTTCTCAAGGAGAGTCCACTCACAGTGCACCATTGGTGAACGATACTTTTTCGTTGTTCCGGAGTAAGACCTCGCATGTTGATAGGTAACACAAAACTGAGCACTTTTTTGATGCTATTTCATTCAGAAATGTGCAAACAAAAGCACGCAGCCAAAACATGTTGAAATATTTCATTATATTCGAAGTGACCGTTAAAATAAGGTGTGCTTATACTTTCTGGAACAGTCGTTAATAACGTCTAATATTGAAAAATGAACATTACCCATTTGTCAGAAAAAATTACTGTTTATTATCGTTTAATTTTACCGATAATTTGGGTATTGCCAACAATATCTAATTTTAGGGAAAATAAATACCTAATTTTAGGTATTCTCATCTTGGCGTGATCGGTAATATTGTCAGTTCTTACAAAAATTTGTTTACCGATCGTTCGGTAGTCATTTCATTTACCTGCCGTTCAGCTGTTGAAAGTTCGGAAAAAAATTACCAAATACGGTAATAATTCCTAATATCGAATTCGTTTTTGAACCTGCTTTGGTACCAGTTGCAACCTGCGATAGTCGAACTTATTGTTAGTGCAAACCTCAATCCGATAAAAGTTAAAGAAAAACACACATACATTAGAAAATGAGAAGATTGATTAGTAATTTCCATTTAAAGTCGAGTATTAGTACACGACACTGAAGAAGTCTGCACATTGTCGACGAAATACGCGTATCTGTCAAGATAAGCAATAAAGGTAGTTGGAATTAAATGGAAATTACTAATCATTCTTCTCATTTTCTAGTTACAGATATTCTACTAAAAAGCTCACACTCTCCAAGATACATATACATTGATGTTTGACACAAAACAAGCTAACCCAAATCTGATACCCGATTCAGTTTGGAACTGGATCAAAAACGAACTCGCTACAAGTATGTAGGTCTTCATATTAACAAGGTAAAATCAGCGGCTAGATAGTTCTGACAAAACTGTACATAGTTTTTGGCTCAGGAAGTACCAGCACATCGGTCCCAAGTTCGGTCCCAAGCTCGGTCCCAAGCTTAGTGATTCACCCCTGAGAAAGTAACTCACATGAACTCACTCTCAAGAATTCTGTCAAAATAACTTAGCTAATCAAAACAAAAACAAAGATTCTAGTTTTTGGGCACAAGAATGTGTTGCAGGTGCAAGGTTTAAGGTGTACTTGGGATCAAGGGGTTCTACAATAGTGAACCAATTTTTAATCGCTAGTTTCCTATTGATTGTTGGTAAAACATCAAGCGTTTGGAAGTTTATAGATACCATATAAATAAATTTATTCTGAACTAGCTGAACCCGGTGCGTGCGCTGCTACGCTTGCAACTAAATGAGGAAAAATTTAATAAAACTGGCACGTTTATGGTTTTATTTTTCAAAATGTGTTTTTTTTTTCTTGAATAAGCAGGGGTTCAAACTTCTATCAAAACATGCTTCTTACGCGAGAAATACGCGTTTTGTGTTTAAGTAACCTGAATAATTCTTATTTTTGGTAGAAATTTGTGTTTCATTTGTATGGGAGCCTTCCCTTCCAGAGGGGGGTGGTTGCTCAAACCACCATACAATCATTGCCTTCAAAACCCCCCACATGCCAAATTTGATTCGATTTGCTGGATTAGTTCTCGAGTTATGAAGAAATTTGTGTCTCATTTGTATGAGAGCGCCCCTCCCTGAGAGCGTAGGGGTCTCAAACAATCATAAGAACCTTTCCCAGCCCCAAAAACCCCTTCATATAAATTTTCACGTTGGTCGGTTCTGAACTTTCCGAGTCAATAAGGGTCGGACAGACAGACAGACAGAAATTCATTTTTATGTATGTAGAAATCTAGCCTCCATAAACCCCCATATGCTAAAAGTGGTTTCATTTAGTTGATTAGTTCTCGAGTTATGCAGAAATTTGCTTTTTATTTGTATGGGACCTCCCCCCCTTCAAAATGGGGAGGGGTATTGAACCGCCATAGAAACATTTCTTGCCTCCAAAAACCTCAACATTCCAGATTTGGTTTCATTTGCTTCATTGGCTCTCGAGTTATGCTAAAAATTTTGTTTCATTTTTATGGGAGTCTCCCCTTCCAGAGGGCGGAGGGGTCTCAAACCCCAATAGAAACATTTTTTGCCTTCGAAAAACTCCACATGCCAAATTCGGTTCCATTAACTTGATAAGTTCTCGAGTTATTCAGATATGTGTGTTTCATTTGTATATGAGCCCTCCTTTCAGAGAAGGGAGTGGCTCGAGTCAACTTAGATACATTTTTTGCCTTCAAAAACTTCCACCTGCAAAATGTGGTTTCATTCACTTGGTTAGTTCTCGAGTTATGCAGAAATTTGTGTTGCATTTGTATGGAAACCCCCTCCCTCCCCCTTCCAGATGGCGGAGGAGTCTCAAACTTCCGTAAACACATTTCTCTCTTTCAAAAACCTCCACATGCCAAATTTGGTTCCATATGCTTGATTAGTTCTCTAGTTATGCAGAAATGTGTGTTTCATTAGTATGAGAGCCCCCCTCTTATATAGGGCGGAGGGGTCTCGAGTTTCCTTAGAAACATTTCTTGCCTTCAAAACCTCTACCTGCCAAATTTGGTTCCATTTACTTGATTAGATCTAGAGTTATGAAGAAATTTCAGTTTCATTTCTACGACAGTACCCCTTCTAGGAGAGGAGAGAGGTCTCAAACCACCATAGGAACATTTTTCGCCACCAGAAAACCCCACATGCCAAATTTGGTTCCATTTGCTTGATTAGTTCTCGAGTTATGCAGAAATATGTGTTTCATTTGTATGGGAGCCCCCCTTTCAGGGGAGAGAGGGATCTCTTACTATCTTAAAAACCTTCCCCGGCCCCAAAAACCCATGCATACAAATTTTCACGCCGATCGGCTCAGTAGTCTCCGAGCCTATTAGGTTCAGACAGACAGAAATCCATTTTATATAAATAGATGGGCGAAAATCAAAGCTGGAATAAGTATTGAAATGAAAAGTTATACCAGCGGGTGGATAGTTAAGAAAAAAATGGATATAGTTTTTGTGAAGTACCAGCACATCGGTCCCAAGCTGAATGATTCGCCCTTTATAACAAAACTCACACGAACATATCCTCAAATATTCTGTCAAAAAACACAGAAAATCAAAACAAAAGTACAAATTCTATTACCGAAGAGCGCAAGAATGTGTTTCTGCAAGGTGAACTTTGAGCCAAGGGGCTCTACAACAGTGAACCAATTTCAAATCACTAGTTTCATATTAATTGTTCGTTATACTTCGTCATGCCAAGAGCACTCTGGACTCAAAGTTGTTATATTTAAGGAGTGTATCAAAAAGTAGTTATAAACGTTCTAAAATTGAAATTAAACTAAAAACAATTCGCAAATATACATAGCAATGCATTTTATTATAGCTTACCATGTCAAAATATCAAAATATCGAAACTAACAAATTAATCAGATTGTTGATTTTGGTAATATAATCGTACTTTAGCCTATATAGACGGTATAAAGGCTGTTCTGCAGTCCTGCACAGTGGTTTTTGTATTTCATCCCGTTATTGGTTAAAAAATCTTAATGATGATTAAGCTCTACGCAGCGCTGTGCAACAAATCTGTGGTTTTCTTTCGGATACACGGAACGGCTTAATCGGGGCAGCGGGTGGATAGTCATGAAGAAAACTAAGGCTCACGAAGTACTAGCACACCGGTCCCAAGCTCGGTCCCAAGCTTAATAATACGCCCCTAATAATAAGCTCACACCAACACACTCTCAAATATTCTGTCAAAATAACACAGCAAATCAAAACAAAGGCGCAAATCTGTATAGTTAGGTGCTAGCTTCAAGGTGTACTTCGGACCAAGGGGTTCTACAACAGTGAACCAATTTCAAATCGCTAGTTGCATATTGATTGTTGCTTGTACCAAAAGCACAGAGAACAGACGTTCATCTTCGGTCTGCTACTTGTGTAAAACTTTAAACCGACATTTCAAATGTATGTCGTTATGCTCCTGGTAGGCGGCGCTGCAGTTGTGTGATAACTGTCATGTCAATGATCGTCAATAAAAAGCCAAGCACATAACCTGAAAATTTTGTTTGTTTGTCTCTACACTTGCTTCTTATACTGGCTGCCCCCCTATACTTTTACACACGTTTTTCAAGAAAAGGTATATGGACATCCATGTCTGTTCTCTGTGCCAAAAGGTACTGAAAAGCGCAAGAGTGCATGGCAAGGTGTAGACTGCAAGGTGTACTTCGGAAACTAGGGGTTCTACAGCAGTGCACCAATTTCAAATCGCTAGTTGCACCAACAATCAATGTGCAACTAGCGATTTGAAATTGGTTCACTGTAGCGCTTGAATTTTGCCATTGCCAGCAAGTACCTGGAAATTAGCCAATGCTCGGTCCCAAGCGTAATGAATCACCCCTGTAACATAACTCACAAAGAACAACCCCTCAAATATGTTGTCAATTCAACAGTGCAAGTCAAAACAAAAACAAAGATTCTAGTACCGAAAAGCGCAAAAATGTATTGCAAGGTGCGATGTGCAAGTTTTCTATTGATTTTTGGTTTACTGAACAAACATTTAGATATACATGGTCATGTAAACTATAATTATTATGAATTGAAAAAGCAGAGAGCTCTAATTTATGTTATAACCACGACTGAAACATGCATTGTAGTACATATTTTTATTGAAAAGTCGTGTGCTGTGTAGTTAACATATAATTGTGGTCATGTGTTAGTGTAGTTAACATATAATTGTGGTGTACATGTACGTCCTTTTGGAAAGCTACTCTTGAAGAAAAAGGGTCTTTAATGGAAAATTTAATCGTGAATGATCACCAAAACTAGTCACGACCAACCGATTTGCTGTTTGAGCTTGAACGGCTCTGTGCATTAATAAAGAAATTGATCAAATATTATGTAATACAATTATTATTTCATGTGCTAGAAATAAGCCTTCTAAAGGTACCCGATACACCCCTTATAACCTAAACAAATATATTTAAAAAAAAACCTAATATTAAACTGTTTTTCCCTCGTTACAGGAAATTCTTCCAAGGAGGTCAGTTCAGGAACAAAGACATCCGACTGGACGCAAAAGTAGTGATAATAACCGGAGCGAATTCCGGAATAGGGAAAGAGACTGCAATAGTAAATGGTATCCATTCGAAATATAATTCACACATTCCTAACCACCTGCATCTTTCAGGAATGTGCGAAACGGGGAGCCCGAGTCTATATGGGCTGCCGGGATGCCAACCGAATGGAGAAAGCCCGTCAGGAAATCCTGGACAAATCCGGTAGCCAAAATGTGTTCGGCCTGGAACTGGACCTGGCTTCGTTTGATTCCATCAGGAATTTCGTGCGAACGTGAGTGCCCTTCGGCGGAGATCTACACAGAGTGAGTGCGTGACTGTAATGCGATTGCCTTCATTTGCATTGCAGATTTCTAAGCATGGAACGCCGGTTGCACGTGCTCATCAACAATGCCGGTGTGATGGCATGTCCGAAGGAGTACACCAAGGAAGGCTTTGAAATGCACTTGGGAGTTAACCATTTGGGGCACTTCATGCTGACGAATCTGCTGTTGGACATACTGAAGCGGACGGCTCCCAGCAGGATTGTGACGGTGTCCAGTTTGGGTCACAAGTGGGGTCGATTGAACAAGGACGACATCAACAGCGAAAAGGACTACAGTGAGTGGGGAGCGTACATGCAGAGCAAATTGTGCAATATTTTGTTTTCCCGACATTTGGCAAAGAGACTGGAAGGGACTGGAGTTAACACCTATTGTTTACATCCCGGAACGATCAATACGGAACTGACGAGGTATTTGAATCGGTGCATGATGTAAGTTTCATCAGGATTTCTTCGATGATTTAAAAGTTATAGCAATGATTGGCTCGTTTTAGGATTGCAGTGAAGCCCCTGCTGTGGGTGTTTTTCAAATCGCCCAAGTCAGGTGCCCAGACGTCACTGTACTGTGCAATGGAGCCCACGATTGCAGGAGACACCGGGAAGTATTACAGCGATTGCAAACTGAAAGAACCGGAGCCCCACGCCAAAGATGATGCAATGGCCGAGTGGTTGTGGAATATCAGTGAAAAGCTGACAGGAATGAATCGATAGGAAGTTGCAAGTCAGACATGAAATTGATCTTGGAAAATGCCTCCGCTGGGAGGATGCTTTATCATAGGTTTCACTATATTCAAATTTGAATAAGTTATTGAATAAAATATTATTTAAATTTACAAATACAATAGCGGAAATTAATTCAACGTCACTCGCTACAAATAAATCCATCAAAGCAAACTTCGACACGCAGCAGGCACCGCTATTGGAAATAACAAATTCAAGCATGTAACTTGCCTTTAGTTACGCCCGCTCAGCCCTTAAGTGACTCTAACCACACTCTGGGTCGGCTCTTTCATACCGAGGTTGCAAAGTAAGAGGAAAAAACTATAGATAATAATAATTTAGTTTTACGGCTTTTTATTAAATTATTGGCCCTAACAGTCCCTATCAGCCCTAGCTAAATCCCTACCGATACACTCTACTCACGGTTATGGTGTGTGGTGTCAGTGTTGGGCCCGTCGATGAACGCTGGTCAACTTGGTCCACACGAGGTTTCCGTACTCAGTCGCCTGCTTGCTCCAATATTTTCCGCGCCAATCGTGCCGATTGCCCCGATTGCGATGTGTCGAGAACGCCGATTCGTTGATAGATGTTTGCGCCGTTTGCCGTTTGCCTCCAATCGTGCCGATTGCCCCGATTGTGCCGCAGATGCGTCGATTACGCCGATCTGGTGCTGTCGCTATTCCTGTGAGGGATATCTTCGCCGTTTGCGCGTCTTTGCCGCCACTTAACACCAATCGAGTGGATGTCGATCGATTGGTTGTGGATCGATGGTTTTCGATCGATTTGGATACGAGGTGTTTGCTCGCTTTGTGAACGGGCGATGGCTAACCAATCACCAAGAATAGAACTTTCTTCACAATGTTAATAAACTTTTGGGATTTTCTTCGTGAGCTATGGTGTACGTCGATTGCTGGTGCTCAAGCAAGTGGACGAGTCTCCTCACATTCAAGACTCAGGAACCGGCGAACAGGCCTTTTTTCCTAGGTCGCATTCTGCGTTGGGAGTCGAGAGCATCAGGCAGTACTGCTACCAAGGATACCAGTTCGAAGGGGTGTTATTGATGTGTTGTGTTGTGTTGTGTAGGCTGATTACATCACCTATTCAGTGTGCTGTTTTTCGCAATACAAACATTGGCCGTAATTTAGCTTCTAGCTTTTTATTTTGTATATCTAGTTTAAGTAGTTTATGATAGTTTAAGAATTTATTTATAATCATGATTATTTCATTTCATAGTACTTAAGTTTTCTTAATTTATATACTTTTAAGACCCTATCTAGCTAGCTAATATTTATCTATAGATCTTTCCTCTTTCGATTAAATAGCCCCATTTTTGGTAGAAAAACTAAGAATTGAGTGAGCGAACGAAGTGACTGGTCACAAGCACGACGTCTTTAATCAGTGCAGCGCAGCTTCGTGTATCATAAATCCTTTTAAATAGTAGGTCGAGAAACATCGATTGGTACCCCCTTGGCTTTTTGTCGGGTGTGTTTTGGGAGGTGGTTTCTACATAAAGTTTAGTGGCTTCTTTTTATTGTTGGTGTGGGGGGGGGGGGGGGAGGAGGAAAAGAAAAAATACACAGAGGCTTGTGGTATTAGTTGTGCGGGTGGTTTGGGTTGTTGTGGTTGGTGGGGGGGGGATGGCGTAATCGAATAATAACTGTCTGCCAAGCATTTCCTTTTCTACGGGGACAGTCGTCGGAAGGCGTAGGAATGGCGTCAAATTCTAGCCACATTTTACCGGTGTAAAGGATGGGAACAAACGTATGCACGATGAAGAGAAAGCGAAATGTAAGGGAATTAGCAAATATAGTAAGAAATGCGTAAAGCTGGTGGGAAACAATACAAATATAATCCTGTATAAATCGTATGCTTGTTGTTGAAGTGTTCGCTATTTTTTTCTTAGTGAAGGACCATCGATTTAATGATCAGTTATTGATTGATCAGTTCAATGCTCAAAAACAATAGAAAGAGCTACGAATACTTTTCTACAAATTATTAGGTGCGCAACTAAGTTCCCGCTGTTTAGCAATAGATGGCGCCAGTAGTAAGTGCTGGTCGAATTTTGTACATCTCAAGCGTCATAAACCAAGCTCAGACATATGGTAAACAAACCGCTTTGCCAAATCTGTGATTTTGGTTTAGTGTTATATATTTTTGTTGTTTGAAGATGTCTGATTTCGTGCCAAATAATCGTCATTTGCGGGAAGTGTTGATTTTCTTCTTTCATTCGAAGAAAACGGCGGCTGAAGCACATCGAGAGCTCCAAAAAGTTTACGGTGATGCTGCTCTGAGTGAAACAACGTATCGTGATTGGTTTCGTCGCTTCAAAAACTGTGATTTCAGTGTTGATGATCGTCCGCGTGAAGGAAGGCCAAAAAACTTCGAAGACTCTGAATTGGAGGCATTGCTCGATGAGGATCCGTGTCAAATGCAAGAAGAGCTTGATTGAGGATTAGGAGTTTCCCGCCAAGCCGTTTCTAAGCGATTGCATGCGTTGGGAATGATTCAAAAGCAAGGAACTTGGGTTCCTTGCGATTTGAAGCCAAGAGATGTTGAGCGTCGTTTTTTCGTCTGTGAACAACTGCTCCAGTTGCAAAAAGGAAGAGTTTTCTACATCGCATTGTGACGGGTGACGAAAAATGGATTCATTACAGTAACCCAAATCGGAAACATTCATGGGGACTGCCCGGACATGCTTCAACATCGTCGACTAGGCCGAATATTCACGCTGCGAAGGTTATGCTGTGTATTTGGTGGGACCAAGTTGGTGTTATTTATTATGAGCTGTTGAAACCAAACGAAACCATTACCGGGGAACGGTATCGAACTCAATTGATGCGATTGAGCCGAGCACTGCACGAAAAACGGCCACAATACGAGCACAGACACGAAAAAGTGATTCTTCAGCATGACAACGCTCGACCTCACGTTGCGAAACCCGTGAAAATCTACTTGGAAACGCTCAAATGGGAAGTCCTACCCCACCCGCCATATTCTCCTGATATTGCACCGTCCGATTATTACTTGTTCCGTTCGATGGCACATGGTCTCACTGGTCAGCAATTCCACTCATATGATGACATCTCAAAATGGCTTGATTCTTGGATAGCATCATAAGACGAACAGTTCTATCGAAATGGTATTCACGTTCTACCAGAAAGATGGGAAAAAGTCGTAGCTAGTGATGGGCAATACATTGAATAATTCGTTTGTAACCTTTGTTTTCAAAATAAAGTTCCTTTTTCAGCAAAAAACAGCGAGAACTTAGTTGCACACCTAATAAAAACAAACGTCTCTCTGCTGGGTGCACAAATGACAGATAGATCTACTTTATCGACTCGAAATGTAATTGAAAAAAAAAAACGCAACCACGTGGAGTTGTCCAGCCTTTTTTTTTTAAATATTTCCGACATGGGATTCGATCCAGCATTTTCGGAAAGAGCTGTTTTTGAATCGGTGGTTGATCTCACTAGGCCATGGTGACTCGCGAGAAGATTCTTGATTAATGAGTATGAAGTTATAACTCTTGGCAGCGCTTTAATGTTGTTGTTGGTATAAATAAATTATTCCCGCCCATCCCAAGCGAGAAACAGCGATTGGCCGTTCTTCACGAAACCCATTTCGTGCATTTTACAAAAATGTGTAATGATAGCATTTCACCAGACAAAGAGCAATATGAAAGTTTTATACAATACTAGCTGAACCCAGTGCGTGCGCTGCTACGCTTGCAACTAAATGAAGTAAAATTTAATAAAACTGACACGTGTATGGTTTTTTTAATGATTTTTTTCTTGAATAAGCAGGGGTTCAAACTTCTATCAAAACATGCTTCTTACGCGGGAAATACACGTTTTGTGTTTAAGTAACCTGAATAATACTCATTTTTGGTAGAAATTTGTGTTTCATTTTTATGAGAGCCTTCCCTTCCAGAGGGGGGTGGTTGCTCAAACCACCATACAATCATTGCCTTCAAAACCCCCCACATGCCAAATTTGGTTCCATTTGCTTGATTAGTTCTCGAGGTATGCAGAAATTTGCTTTTTATTTGTATGGGAGCCGCGGCGAAGGAGTCTCATAGTACCATAGAAACATTTCTCTCCTCAAAAAAAGAACATTTATTGCCTTTAAAATCCCCGCATGCCAAATTTCAGTTGTTTGGATCCTATGAGGTTCATACAGACATACAAACAGACAGACAGACAGACAGACAGACAGACATACATACATACATACAGACAAACAGACAGACAGGCAGACAGACAGACAGACAGACAGACAGACAGACAGACAGACAGACAGACAGACAGACAGACAGACAGACAGACAGACAGACAGACAGACAGACAGACAGACAGACAGACAGACAGACAGACAGACAGACAGACAGACAGACAGACAGACAGACAGACAGACAGACAGACAGACAGACAGACAGACAGACAGACAGACAGACAGACAGACAGACAGACAGACAGACAGACAGACAGACAGACAGACAGACAGACAGACAGACAGACAGACAGACAGACAGACAGACAGACAGACAGACAGACAGACAGACAGACAGACAGACAGACAGACAGACAGACAGACAGACAGACAGACAGACAGACAGACAGACAGACAGACAGACAGACAGACAGACAGACAGACAGACAGACAGACAGACAGACAGACAGACAGACAGACAGACAGACAGACAGACAGACAGACAGACAGACAGACAGACAGACAGACAGACAGACAGACAGACAGACAGACAGACAGACAGACAGACAGACAGACAGACAGACAGACAGACAGACAGACAGACAGACAGACAGACAGACAGACAGACAGACAGACAGACAGACAGACAGACAGACAGACAGACAGACAGACAGACAGACAGACAGACAGACAGACAGACAGACAGACAGACAGACAGACAGACAGACAGACAGACAGATCGGAGGAAGGACCATGTGACGCGCGGTTCGGCAGGTACCGTAAGTGGTCGGGCAGGGAGATCGCGGACGATCTGGCGCGGACGTCTCGAACCCTGTTTGGATCCGGGAGTATCTCGATCGAATCAGCGTCAGGTCGGTGAAGCTAACTACTAAAGACCTATGTAGTTAGACATAGTGGGTGCGTAAAGCATACTAGCCCCCTCCCTGAAGTAATACCGAAAGGTGGTTCCGGGGAGGGCCGGGGCTGGAGGCACGGGTGGGTTTTTTGTGGGTCGAGGAGTTGGCGCCCTCATCCCCACACCCTGAGTTGTTCAGGAGTCTGTTTGCTGATTTTCCATCCGGTCTAAAAAAAAACAGACAGACCAACAGGCTGACAGACAGACAGACAGACAGACAGACAGACAGACCAACAGACAGACAGAAATTCATTTTTATATATATATATAGATACGAGACATTTGTTCTATGCGCAAAAGCCGTGTTAACAAAACGATTGAAAGCTTATTTACGAAAATAAATTTTCCGTGTGAGGATAATTTGGGTTGCATTCATTACTGACGACCAGCTGCGGCCTTTTCATATACTTGGCATCTGAAACCCCCTGCCATGTGGTCGTGTCCGTCGTTCTTTTTGAAAAGCATGCATCTCGGTTGCTTTGTGCAGCCTCTTACAAAATGCCCTTTCTCCCCGCAATTCGTGCACAGATCAGATCTGTAAAGGCCTTAGCATTTCCTCACCTGGTGACCAAAACCCATACACTGAAAGTGTCTCTCCAATTCCTTTGCAACTCGAGGGACGACTCTCAGTAAGCAAACCGACTACCCAACTTTTAATCAACTTGACTTCTAGAGCTTGTTGGCTGCTGCTGTCAGCAGACGTATCATCACCGTCTGTGTGCCATCGTACGCCTTCCTCAACCGGACCAACCATTGTCATTGGTGTATCTCCAAGATTGCGGTGTCCCTTCAGAGCCCTCCTCAGCTCGTCTTCTATTGTGATCTCGTCCAGATCCCTGCACTCGAAGACTGTCTCCTGGGATAGAGCTTTTACTATCGCCTCTTCACCAAGAGACTTTCAACGAGCGTATTGAAGGCTCTGCTCTTTATGGCAAGATCCTTTTTCAGCGCAAACAGCATCTCACCTTTCTGGGAACGTCTGGTTTTCACCATATTCTCCCCTAGTTCCTTCAACTCCGGCATTTCGGAGGAGTTCAGCGATCGTCGTTCCACTTTTCACCTCAACCATCAGAGCGTCACCCTTACTTCGCTCCCGACGAGGCCGAGGTATCTGCTTCTTGTTTTCTCGCGACGTATTCACTTGCTGCTGATTTTTATTCTTCTTATCTTTCTGATTGCTGACAGTGCGCCAAACGCTGCCTTCTCCTTTCTTCTCGTCGTTTTTTAGCTTTTTCAGCTCCTCCTCCTCTCCTGGTGTATCTCTTTTTCTTTTCTCCGAGCATGGATTCTGGGGTTCCTTCAGCGTCTTCAGTGCTTCAACCGCTGCCTTTTCAGTAACAACGTTGGATGTCGTCTCGTCAGTTTCAAACAACATTAGAATCTTATTCACCGATTTTAAATTTAACTCTCAACGCTTTAAGGCTGTCTGCTCCCGGTGAGGTTTCCTGTGCAAGTGCTCAAGCCTAACCCGCATAACGAAAAACAATTTGCTATATAGTCAAAACAATATTTCGAATGTAAGATATATTATCACATTTTATGTTATTGTTATCAAATGGTTTAATCTCGTTTTGACCATATAACCTCTACATTAACACATATTGTTAATGTATGCCATATTGTCATTGAAAGGTTTTTTATTGTCTGTACTCGGTCTGGACTATATACCAACTTTTTGGCATAGAGTGCAGCAAAAATTTTGTTCGGTAACCTAACTTAACCGCCTATTCAGCATATTGTTATTTGGCCTTTTACGATCTGACTTATTGTTAAAACTTTATAGGAGATTATTAGTTGATAGTTGTTAACTATAACACAGTATCGAAAACGGTCGTCAACAGTAATGGAAATGGTCCCGGAATGGTTTGTGATTATGCGGGATACTTTCAATTGTCATTGTTTCCCTACCTCCAAACGAATCATCGATTACAGTTTCATATTCCAGCAGTTGGTGGTGTACTGTGGTAAAAGTGTAGTGTAATGAACCTAGGGATATAACATTTTGGCAATTATAATGAAAATTTGAATAAAGAAAGACATGCATAACATATGTACAGAAACAACTGTTGCAAACGGAAACACGGTTGCCCCGTCAGTGTTGCCGGCTCAGAGAAAGTGATTAAAGGAAAGAGAGTTAGAATAAGAAAGCGAGAATGGGCGGGAGGGAAAATAACTGGGAGAATGAGAAAAGAGAGAGAGAGAGAGAGAGAGAGAGAGAGAGAGCGAGAGAGAGAGACAGACAGAGAGAGAAAGAGAGATATGTTTTCCAGCTTTCATTTACATTGCCTAGTCAGAAATCTACGATTGGTATCATATAACATATAATATATAAGGTCCTAAACTGAATATCATCTTATCAGAAATCTAATCCATCTCATTATCATGATATCATCTCTGTTTTCTAGAACAACTTTCACAGTTTTTCAGTGCAAACTTCCTGCACTTATCAAACATTTAATTGATTCTGGCATTATTCTTACTAAGGAAAGAAATAATTGTCCATTCCAGTAGTAGTAAGAGTACTACATTTTAACATTTTTTCGGTGACATTTTATATTTGTTATTATGACCATAGAGAAGACATACAGAAGCGAACTACCAACGGAACAAAATGCCGTGACATTTCTGTACATTTTCAAGGGGTGACGAAACATTTTTGCTGCCAAAAGTTTTGCCTTAGGCGTAAAATCCACTAGTGTCGTTCAGAATTTTTAGCATTTCTGACTAATTACTGAATGGATGTGCCGTCAATTACGTGGAATCTAATTATAAGAATGGATACTAAAAACTCGTAGGCAAAGATGGATTAAAAATTACAAGTTCAACATTGGCAGCTTGATGGTCAAACGCAACCTTCAAACTGTTTGAAACTGTCGGCAAAACGGAGACGACATTTTTTTCTCTCCGTTGTCTATGATTCGCCTTCGCTTGAAATGAACTACGATTTCGAGTTGCTAAAAATGTACATTTACCATCACTGATTCCTCCATCATTATCAGTAGCTGGTGAAAATGCAGCTGCAAATATGTTATCGCTTTCAAGCCACGTGCTGTTAGTGCGTGTGTGAGACTTCTGAGTGATAAGGTTTGATAAAGGTATGGGTTAACGAATCTTGAATAACAACAATCAAATTATAACACTAGTTTACAGCATTTATGAACTCGGTGAGTTGATCATCACTTCTAATGCAAAAAAAATTTAGGCAGAATATAAAAAAGCTGTCAAATTAAAGTAGAACAGTTTTCGAGATATGGATAGAAGTTGATTTTTTTTTTATAAATGAACAAAAACACATTAACTTAAAATGAAATATCTCCAACGCGTGTGATCCAATTTCAAATATATTGTCATCAAATAAAATAAATTTAAATTTAACACTAATCTGCTGAACATTGCAACATTCTAGGAGTTATAGTTTCGACGCTATTTATAAGTATATATATATATATGTTTTAGCAAATATTTTTTTAGAGATTTGTAAAAAAAAACGTGCTAAACATATGATTAATACCAAAATAACGTCAACAAAAAAATACATTGCATATGGAGCAAAAAGTCAAAGAAAAAAAAGAAGAAGAAAAGGGCTCAATGGTGAAAATCGGTTGAAAAATGAGGTTAGGCTGGTTGGAAAAAGTGCAGAAATGCGGGGAAAAAACAGAAATTCGAAAGAAATACGCTCATCTCTCTCTCTCTCTCTCTCTCTCTCTCTCTCTCTCTCTCTTTCACACACACACACACACATACACACACACGCACACATACACACACACACACACACACGCACACGCACATATATAAACACACACACACACACACACACACACACACACACACACACACACACACACACACACACACACACACACACACCAGATTTGGTTTACCTACTGTTCTATCGTTTGGTAAGATATTCTGGTACCTAATTTTAATAGCTATTGGTAACCCTTCAAAACAAAACAAATTGTGACAGTTCGTTGTTCAGTTATCGGACTTAGAAAAATGTGTGCTGCAAAACGCGAATTCAAATGCAAAAATGATCCACACAAATTTTGTTATGCCTGTGGTGTCTACATTTTTACGACACCGGTTAAATTCACTGCTTCTCTTCAATCTGTGTTCCGTTTTTATTTTGAAATTTGTCCGGAGAATCTGAATAAACCATGGGTGCCTAACGTTCTGTGTAATTCGTGCAAAACATGCCTGGCTAGATGCAGAACAGGTAAAAGATATGTATGGCTTACCACTGGTCCCCTTCAAATTTGTTATATACTCTCATGTCTGTCACTGTAAAGCCGCTATTTGTCCTCTGATAAGCCAGTTATTTGGAATGAACCTTTTTGCCATGCTACGGATTGTTATCGCTGCCTCACCGAAGCTCAACAACATGGCCGCCATAAGTCGGTGCAGTATGCTGATGTGCAATCCGTAGAAAAACCAACTCCACATTCCAATTCAAACCGGTGCGCTATTTGCCCAAAACGAAAAAGGGAGTCTTCATTTGAAGATACTGCCCAGCTGGTTAACGAGGACGCAGATCAAAGCGACACAGAATTCTGGGCCCATAACCTCTTAGAATGAGATACCGAAATGAGGAATGAGTTGAAGAAGCGTGTAGCATCAACTGAGGTTTCTTGCGAACTAACTGTTTGTGAAAAATAACAAGTTCTAGTTTCTAAGGGACAGGGGCGTAGCTAGGGTATCTTGATTGTCACAAATGCTAACTTGATTGCAGTGCCATTACGCGAAACCGGTGATGGAGTGGTACGAAGCCAACAATGTTGTTATTGTGCCGAAGGAGGCAAATCCGCCCAACTCGCCAGAACCTCGCCCAATAGAAAAATTCTGGGCGGATAATGGAGGGCAAGCTCCGGAGAGCAGGGAAGGTCTTCGAAAACGACAATGATTTGAAGAAAGCAGATAACCCTGCCACCTCGACGAGGCCTCGAGCTACCCCATAGTGGGATGTCTCGAGCTACCCCATAGTGGGATGTCAGGCAAATGAAACGTCTGTGGTTCGAATACTACTTTACCATGCCCTTTCACTCAATTTTCAATACCTCTGTTCTATTTCTAGCCTACCGTACACTGACGGAACTTTCAACTTTCTCTTCATATCTTTCATTCTAGCAAACATTACTGTCCACTCTTGGTGCCTCATGGCGATGAGCGAGACATCTCCTTCTACATCATAATCGTTACTCCACGCACGGAGAATACAAACATAACAATTAATGTATGTATCTTATAAGTGTTTATATATTCCCTGAGAGTTCCATAAATATCTGTGTGTATGTGTGTATATACAATCCAACGCCCACCGTCCGGCAGTGTTTTTATGGAAGAAAAATGTTTGCAGTTAAACGAACTGTTGTCGACTCGACAAACATTTTTAGCCCGGGAGTTGGAAGGTAATAGCTCTGTTGGGTTCCAGTGACCCATTTCAGAATGCCTGGTTACTCACGTCCATTCCGAGGTCACTTTCACTTACAACAAGCCCCGCATAGACACAGTACAAACATCAAATGGATATAGGTACTGTACATACACTTCCATCATCAAATCTTATTTTTTTGAGGATGGCACGTATTCAGCAGTATCGTTAGAATTTAGTAATAATCAGATAGATCTCACCGGAAATTGTTGCTGATGTACAGTCTTCATTTGGACGGCTTCCCTATGATGCTTAAGGATGCATTTATGTCTCTACAGAAGTAGCACTCCGCTATTCGGCAAATATTTTCACATTATCCTTTTCGAATGTAACAGCTCGAATACAATTAGTACTTCGCGCACAAATGCAATACAGTGAAAATCACACGTCAAAAGAAAAAGCACTTCCGAGAAGAAATTTAACTTGAAAATCACTATCATTGTGCAATGGAAGAAAAAGAACTTCACAGCTCTCCATCTGTATACCACGTGATGAGTACATCTGAAATTATATGCCAGCCACTCATGCGCGAATGCGCGTTTGCTTCGTTCTTTGCTTCTGACCAGCAAATGGCCGTTTTCTTCATTGCGCTGGTTTTCTTTTTTCTCTCTCCACACTCTGTAATCAAAATCCCCCGCTATGATGCGACTCTATATCTCGCGACAAAGCGGAAAAATTCTCAAATTTAACCATTTATGCCCGCGTGGCGCAATACTAACAGCACTAACAAACACAACTAAGCTGATATTAACTCTTCCTCCAGGTGCGGGGGCGAAGCACAAAAAACAAAAAAAAAACGAGGAAAACCTACCGACTATCACAAATTTCGGGAGGGAATCGATTATATCCACTACATCTTACACAAAACACGTGGAGATTTTATGATTTCACTGTTCGTTTAGGTTGAATTACGAATATATTTTTGATTTTATTTTTCGCGAAAAGGACGCACCAAAAACAAAACACGTCAGTTTCCAAGCACGGCTTGCTGCAATCCCTGAGAGTTTCATAAATATCTGACTTAAAATTAATTTTTGGTGATCATTTTGGTCTGTTGCATTTTTTGCACAATCTTTAGTACCTCTTATGAAAAGCTCAATTTCAAATCCATGACATTTGATAATATTTATAGTTTTCTTTACATATAACTAATAACGTTCGGCAAAAATTATCTTAAAAAATGGTAACTGATGGTCAAAACTAGTCAGTGTAGACTAATGATTACTAAATTTGTTATGCGAGCTGACTTTTAAATGATAACTGAGATAACAAAACACATGTTACAGCTAATGTGTTACCAATTTGTCATTTTACTTTGCTATGTTTCATTTCCACTGAATTATTCTTACAACAAACATAACTGTTCAAATGAAAACAAATCGTAAACGGAATCATTTAATGTATTAAACAAAGAAAGCACAGCCATTCCATAGCTTGTCCGTTAGGGTGAGTCAACTTTCAAATCAGTTGCCCAAAACGCAATTCCTCTTCATCCGAAAAATATGTGAAATTTCGAAAATATTCCTATGGCAACAACATATGGGCTAAAAAATCAATTGACGTCTAAATCCCGCGACCGCGACCCACCCTAATCCCCATGATCTTATCTTCGCCCGACTGACCGAATAAGTAAGCTCCGTGAAAAATTCTCAACCAACTCATGCTCACCAGCTACGACATTCATCGACTCATTCATTCGTTAGTATTCGTCCAAAGTCGTCGCTTACACCATCCAACATTACCTATCTGCTGCGCTGAAAATACCTACCTATAAAAATACTCACTTTCCAACATTCCAAACCACCAACGATTGCACCACCTACGAAGGGAAGAAGCCAACCTGGTCGTTTAGTGTTGCACTGCGCTTCGTCGGCTCCGAGTCTGGTTTTCCTCAGCTCCCGTCAATCGTCGACTAAACCCGCCGCGAACGAACGCAATCTGAACTGAGCCGGGAAATATGATTCCTCTAATCCACATCGCTGCGTACTCGGCGATCGCCTTCATCGGTTTCAAATTGCTAAGGTAGACCTTCGGCGCTTGCTCGTCACATCTCGTTCAAGGTCATTAATTACACGATCGATGTTTGTTGCAGATTGTTCATCGAAGGAGGCCAGTTTCGGAAGGAAACACGTTGCGATGGTAAGGTGATTGTGATTACCGGTGCCAACACGGGAATCGGCAAGGAAACTGCCAAAGAGCTGCTGAAGCGTGGTGGAAAGGTTTACATTGCATGTCGCTCGCTCGACAAGGCGAATCAGGCTCGGGAGGAACTGATGGCCGAAACGGGGAAGACTGAGATCCAAGTGCGACAGTTGGATCTTTCCTCGCTGGATTCGGTGAGGGCATTTGCCAAGGGTTTCCTACAGGACGAACAGCGGTTAGACATTCTGATCAACAATGCCGGAGTGATGGCCTGCCCGAAGGCTTTGACCAAGGATGGATTCGAGCAACAACTGGGAGTCAATCATTTGGGGCACTTTCTGCTCACGAATTTGCTGCTGGATCGACTGAAGGCGTCCGCACCGTCGAGGGTTGTGAACCTGTCCAGCCTGGCGCATCGGTACGGAACAATTAACAGACGTGATTTGAATAGCGAACAATCGTACAATCAGGTTACCGCGTACTGCCAGAGCAAGTTGGCCAACGTGCTCTTTACGCGGGAGTTGGCCAAGCGGCTGGAAGGAACCGGAGTGACAACGTATGCGGTGAGTGTGCTCAGTATGGGGCAGTGGTTTTTTTTTAACAGTGTGAAGAGAGTGGGTAATGGATTAGTTAATTAAAACGGTCGTCGTTGAATGATGGAGATGGAGGTCAGTTTACAGCTTTTTTTTTGGAACGGTATAGTGTGAAGCAACTGTGATAACTACAAATGTGGAACAAGATTAATGTTTTAAGGTAGTGAACGGAATCATAGTTCAAGATGGGAAAAATACCAGCAATGGAATATGTGTTGCGAATTGAATGAACACAATACCAGTACAGATTGAGGCAAGGAAGGACCATTTGGTCTGTTCATTCTGGATAAAATAAAAACCAGAATTGCACTGCAAAAATGTTACTCTTACTGCTTTTTTGTACTCATGTGCTCTGAATAGTTAACTACGAGCTGGAAACCCGAGTAGAGTCTAAGATCATATAGAAAACTAAATAAGAGGTTGTGATGTTGCTGAGAATAACTACTCCGTTAAAAGATAAAAAGATCAGAATTTATTGCGGTAACATCAAATTCAAAACTGATCCTGCTCTTATTGTGAGAGCAAATTGAAACGTCAATTTATACTGGCACTAATTAATGAACATTTAGCATTGAAAATTCACAAAATTGCCACTAAATTATTAAACACCTTGCCAACGAAAAAATAACAATTCGCACTAGAAAACTTAAAATAGCAAAAAAAAATTCACTTTCAATAATTCAAAAGTGACTGGTAAAACTTTCAACTAAAGGAATGGCAATTAGTATAAACGCAATAATAACTAGTTTTCCGTCATAATAATAAGTTTGAAAGATGCAGATTCAATACTTTGTCACATGTTCAGCGCTAGAACTAATTAGAGATCACAGCAAGCCGTGCTTTGAAAATGACGTGCTTTGCTTTTTTGAATTTCCATTTTTGATCCTGGAAGTGCGAAAACTCTTCACATATCCATTTGATGTGTGCAGATTTTCATGCGGGGCTTATTGTATATGAAGATGACCTCAGAATGTACGTGTAGGAACAGGCATTCTTGAAATGGGTCGTTGGATTTTCAATAGAGCTGTCACCTTCGATCTCCAGGGCTAAAAATGTTTGCACATAGTGATCACATATAAATTACTGAAGAAATGCAGACAAGTTTCTTCCATAAACGCACTGCCGGTCAGTGGGAGATTGATTGTTAAGACACACGCACACACACATGTTCAGCGCTCGAACTAATTATTATGACGGAAAACCATCTGCTTATTATTGCGTTTATACTAATTGCCATTGCTTTATTTGAAAGTTTCACCGGTTACTTTTGGATTATTGAAAGTGAATCATCATTTTTTTAATGCTATTTTAAGTTTTTCAAGTGCGAATTGTTATATTGGCAAGGTGTTTAATAATTTAGTGACGATTCCACATATTTTTATTGCTTTTTTTTCCATTTTTATTGATGTTTTATTACCCTGCCTTTTTTTATTCCTGTTGATATAAAACGAGTATTCCACTTGATGTTCTGTCAAGCCAATGAAAAACACAACTACTTTTCTCTGCAGAGGGTCCATGGAAAAAGTGAACGCCAGATTATAGCTAGATGAAAACTAAATTTGATATCTCATTTGACAATTGGGAGGTGATATCAAATTTTGATTTCAATTCGATGTTGATACCATCAACTTCTGAAAAAGCTGTAACTTTATAAATTTCTTAACTTTTCCTAACTCTTAAAAACAAAAATATTGCAGCCGAAAAAAATTTCAGGGACCTCTAGGAGTGTCGCTTCAAGACACAAGGAAATAACACCAATCGCACACACTTAGAAATTATGAATTTTACACGAGACGTAATTCATGTCTGTAAAAAATCTGGAAACATAAAAAAAGATTTCGTGTAAAATTATGTCCCCTGAAATTGACACATACGCAATTCGACAAGTATGTGTTTGATTGAATTTATTTTCTCGTCTCTTTTAACTCGTTCTTATGTGCTAAAGGACGCTCGCATGTGTCAGTCTCAGGGGACAGAAATTTACATGACATTTTGGTAGTGTGCCGTGTTTCTCTTTACTAATTTCAGAGAGCAAACAATGGCGGTTAAACCTAGCCTCATCAGCCAGAACACAAGGTGGAAATGCCTTTGTCTTTCTCAAGGCACTTTTTAGAAGTGACGATTCACCTAAATCTACAAAATCGATATGGATGGATGGTTGTCCCCGTTTCCTCTTTCTTAGGGCATCTTCAACGGCGATCCAAATCGTGGGTTGGATTTATTTTTTTAGACCAAACGCAAAAACATCGCTGCACCGGTGTTCTAAATTTTGTTTTATACTGGGTCTATTTTGCATCATTTTAAAAGTGGTATATGTTTTGATTTATTCTTGCAGCAATTTGGAACAAGAAAAATACCGTTCCAAAACACTACACGCTACTTGATAATACCAATTGTTGAGTAAAATTTCAGCTTTTACTAAACAATAACTCAATTTTATTGAGTATATTCTGAGGTATATTTGTGAGCCGAAAAGTAACCGTGTTTGCTGCGTGTGATGCTGGAGGCGTACAGAAACTTGTGTGGCTCCCCTCGGATGCTGATAATTACCTCAAGTTGCTCCTGGTGCTAGTGCCTTTAACGAATGCTTGTCTTAGTTTTTTTGCAGCCACTGCATCGGAGGAGATCGAAATGCGGAGGTTCCGAGATTCTGTGGATTGCTAGGAAATGAAAAATAATTAAGTCTTCAACGTAAACAATCGGTGTATTGATAGATTAGCCAAGCACTTGCAAATAGCTCATACAGATAAATTTTGGAGAAGCCTCTAGTTGACTCTAGTTGTCGCATAATGTCCACGAACACATCCCTTGGTTATGCGAAAACGCAGAAAGTGCTTCTCGTTGTAGGTTTGCGTGTCGCTAAAGTAGTCCTGGAACAGCTTCTGATGACCGGAACGGAAATCACGGTCGACGTTGTGGCGTCATCCAGGATGTGACCCTGTCAGTTTCGACTCTTGTTTATCCGCTGCCAAACTACAAATCAGCATTATCTAATATCGTTTGAATGAAATGCATGCATTCACACACTCACCTTAATGATAAAAAAAAAATCATAATTTTATTTAGGGAATCGTTTATTAAGCCTTTCATGATTACATTACTCAAAATGTCTACCATTTTTCTCGATCACCTTCTCCAAACGGGGACGGAATCGAGAGCATACCTTCTCAATGTATGAGTCAGTCATCGACTTCCATGCCTTGGTAATGGAAGCTTTCAGGGCGCCAACACTGGGGTGAGAAGGTTCACAGGCCTTAGCCTGAAAATATGCCCATATTAGGTCATATGAATAAAGTGAGTAAAAGCTTTTACTTTGCTCAAATGCGTACGTCATACCATTTACTTGAGCATTTACTCACGTCGATATGACAAAAACAAGAATTTGAGTATTTACTTTTCGAACATCCAAATCCATATGAATAAAAAGAATAATCTGAGTAAATGCTCACAAAATTTTGAGTCACCTGTACAGCATACTCTTTTGAAATCGAACTGAAAGAATCGTGTGTTGCGTGGAAGGAACAACATAAAATATACGTGGGAGGTTTTGTACATTAATCATTTCCAATGGTAGTTGACGTAAACAGTGTTTATCGAAGCTTTGCTCGTTCAGTGAAAGTTTATAAAACATGACGAGAAGGAGACGATAATAACTTCAAGCAACTCTACCGGTTTTTTTTTTTCGAGAAAATGTGATTGCACAAACATTTTTAGAAGATGATTCTGAAACCCGAGGAGGAGCATTATCATATAAACAAAGGATGAAGTGTTTTTGGTGATCCCGAAATCCAAGTAACAAATAAATATTTTTGTGGAAACGATGTATTTGCATTGTTTGATTTACACCACAATAATCAACAAATTGTTTAAATTCTCATCACAACAGAAAATCCAATTTGAAAAATATTCCTGCAACTTACTAAGTTCCTAGCGATTCTACTAACACAACGCCTCCCATCAACTGGAAAAACATTCTTTCCAATTCGTTTAGAACAATTTTTCGGTTTTCAGTCTGCTTCTGGTCCGACTTTACTTTGACTTTTTGCCTCATGTTGTTTATTTTCTTCGTCACTTGCTGAACGGACATGTGTTTTTCTGCTTCGCTGACGGCGTTTGAGATTTTCCCAGCAGAGCTTTTCCAAAGGATGCCAGAATATCCACAAACTCCGCACCATCAGCAGTTTTTTTGCCATTAGTTTTGCTGCCTGTTGGATTCTGATTTCCATTTTCACTATCCTCACATGAAAAGAAAGAAAATAAGATATAATTAGCCCATTTGTAATATTGGTAAATAGAATAGACTTACTGTGTTCATCCTCCAAATTCTCCTTACTGTGTTCATCCTCCAAATACTCCTCGTTGAAGACATCTTCTCGTATTGATATTTCAGACATTTTTGTGTGTGTACAAAAATGTTTTTTTGAAAAAATTTGGGAAAAAGGGGATGGTAAAAGGGGGTGGTTTGGGTGTTGTGGGTGTGGTATTATTTTTTTTGGTTGACGGCAAAATACCAGCGGACAAGTGAAAGGACCAGTGGAAGATTCGGACACGGATACAACTGTACAAAACTCGCGAAGAAAAACGATTAAAAAAGGTGGTTTTATTCAAATACTTGTTACTTACAAGAAAGCACGTTTTTGGAATGATGCAATCGCTGTTGCTGTTAAAAAAGATCTGTTGCCAAGGAACTCACAAAAAAAAGGTGTGCACGCCAAAACGCGTACTGCTGGGTGTAAGGATGAGTAAACAACAGGTAGGGACAAGCAGTGCTACCAGTTCCACACGCCCCCTCAATGCGATGTCCTTACTGCTTGGCACCAAGTCCCAGCATCTTCAGGAAAGCCTGATGCTTCTGGGGCCCTAGGGGCTTCGTAAAGATGTCAGCTAACATTTGGTCTGTGGGGCAGTACTCCAGCATTACGTCCCCTTAATGACACAACTCCTGGATAAAGCGTTCCCGAGTGTTGATGTGCTTTGAACGCCTATTGCTTCGCTCTGTCCTGACAAAGGCCAGACAACCTTGATTGTCTTCCCTTACGATGGTTGCTCTAGTTTGTGTTTCGCCGAAGTCGCTGAGTAATTGACAAATCCATACGGTCTCTTGGCATGCCTCACTCAATGCATAGTATTCGGCCTCCATTGACGACAATGTGACACACGATTGGCGTCGGCTAGCCCAAGATACTACACCTCCACTGAATGCAAACACGAACCCGGTCGTCGACTTCCTACTTTCAAGATCACCTGCCCAGTCAGCGTCGGCGTAGCCAATCAACTCCTGATCGGGCTCACCGCCTAACTTCAGGTAATACTCCTTCGTCCCCTTCAAGAACCGAAGGACCCGCTTGGCAGCCGTCCAATCGGATTCGGTCGGTGTTGCAAACTTTCGCCCGAGGATAGCCGCAGCAGCAGCTATGTCAGGCCTGGCGATAACAGCGACATACAATAGTCCACCAACAAGGCTGCGATACTTGGTTGGGTCACTCAAGATACCACTCGTAACCTCCGCCTTCACATATCCAACGTCCATCGGTGTACTTGTTACTTTCGCTTCAGACATGCCGTTGTTTTCGATTAACCTATTCATCAATCGCACATGGTAAGCTTCATCCTTCACGATGATCTCCATTCCCAGGAAGTGTCTCGGTTGGCCCAAAGATGTGAGCTCGAACTCCGCGTTGAGATAGTCAAAGCATTTCATTAATTCTCTTTCATCCGTTGATCCCAGGAGAATGTCGTCGACATAAACAATCAACAGCACCCGTACGTCTCCCACCAGCTTCGTGTAGAGGCACGGATCTGCACCAGACCGTTTGAACTCGTAATTTTGCAACACATCCTGAAGTCGCTTGAACCAGCAACGTGCGGACTGACGAAGTCCGTAGATGCTGCGCTTTAGGTGGCAGACCAATTGCCCCTGTCCCGGCTGTGCGTATTCTGGTGGTTGTCGCATGAAAATATTCTCGTCGAGGGTGCCGTACAGATACGCCGTCTTGACGTCCAGGTGACGAACAATCAACTTCCGCTTCGAGGCTACAGCGAGGAATGTTCGCAGTGTAGCTTGGCGAGCCACAGGTGCGAAAACTTCTTCGAAGTCCTCTCCGTAGCGCTGAGTATGGCCTTGTGCGACAATGCGGGCCTTATACTTGACGATTTCGTTCCGTTCATTGCGTTTGATCTTATATACCCACCTAGAACCGATCGTTTTTCTTCCAGGGGGTAGCGGAACAAGCTCCCATGTTCCATTATGCCGATGGGATTCCAACTCGTCGTCCATCGCACTACGCCATTCCGGTATCTCGATCGCTTGCTTGAAGTTGACAGGCTCGTTCATAGCGCACGCTGCTATTCCCGCAGTTCCCAACTCGAAATCTTCCAAGTAGCGCGGTCTGATACCTTGGTTCTGCCGTTGAGATCGCCGAACTTCTATCTCGTCCTCGAAATTCCCTGACTCGTAGAACTCTTCAGCTTCTGATTCTCCGCCAGCTACTTCTTCTTCCTTTCCGTCATCTTTCTTCGCAGGATCCTCATCTTCGAACGGAATCGACTTGGTATCTTCTTCATTCGACTGGATAACTTCTACGGATGTAGAGCCGTTACCAAGCTCGATGAAACGAGCATCACGACTCACGATGACGTTGTCTGTTCCAGGCACCAGGAAGCGATAACCTTTTTGATCCATACAATATCCGACGAACTTCAACTTACGCGCCTTGCTGTCAAGCTTTGCTCTTTTGACGTTTGGCACGTGCACGAACGCCTCACTTTCGAAAATTCGAATGTGGCTCAGATCGGGCTTCGTACCCCACCATAACTCGAAAGGTGTCTTCGAAAGCGACCGAGAAGGCAATCTGTTCTGGAGATACGTAGCCGTAAGGATGGCCTCACCCCAGAATCGTTTTTCCATGCCCGCATCTATGAGCATGCATGTAGCCATCTCCGAAAGCGCTCTATTCTTCCGTTCAGCCACGCCGTTCTGTTGGGGTGAGTACGGCGTGGTGAACTGTGGCTTGATTCCTTCATGTTTGTAGAACCGGTGTAGATCGTTGTTATTAAATTCCCCACCCCCATCTGAGCGGAATATTTTTGGCTTCCGGTTGAATTGGGTCTCGGCCCACCGTACGTACTCTTTAATGCACTCAATGGCTTCCGTCTTAGATTTTAATAAGTAGGTAACGGTAAATCTGCTGAAGTCGTCTATAATATTCATCACATACCTGTGCCCGTTTGGCGTCGTGTTCCTCATTGGCCCACTAAGGTCTGTGTGGACAATGTCCAGGATCTCCTTGGACTTCCGTTCCTCAACCGGTGGGAATGGCAAACGAGCTGACTTGCCTTCCATGCAGCATTCACACACCAGCTTCAATCCGCAGTCAACGACTTTCACTCCGGTTGCCAAATGCTCCTTATTGATCCGTTGTACCGCTGCCCAATCACGATGGCCAAGGCGCCTATGCCACTGGTGTTGGCAGTTATCGAGATGATCTCCCGACGCTTTCGCAGTAGACTCTGCTACTCTCAGATAGTACACACCACCGGAGCGACATCCCGTCGCGACAACAGCTCCGCTTGAATCCGCAATTCGACAACCATCACTATTAAACACTACACTCAGGTTCTTCTGTGCCAATTTTGTCACCGAGATTAAGTTCGAAGCAAGTCCTGGCACATATTTTACTTCCATCATGTCAATGTTCACAACATTTTCTTCGTCGTCGATTCCATATATACGACCACTACCTTCGCCCAATATTTGGGTCTTCTTTCCATCTGCCAGCGTGATCCAACCACCAGGAAACTCACGGAGCGACGTAAAGAAAGAGCGATCCGATGTCATGTGGGCGCTCGCTCCACTATCGATGAGCCACATCGACGATTTTCCATCGCTAGCCTTGAACGCAACTAACTTCTGTTCAACGTTGGCAGCTTTCGCTTTCGCACCACCACCACCACAACCACTAGCCTTGGGCCTCGAATTCTCCACTCCTTTTCCCGCCAGAAACTTCCGGCAGTTCCGTTTAATATGGCCAGGCTTTTTGCAGAAGTGGCACGTTATTTCACGACGATTTTCTGCAGACCACATTGCCTTTTCTCCCTTTCCTGAGGGACCTTCACGCTCCTGACGACGATTAAATTCATCCGAAAGCCTGGATTTGACCGCATCAATCGTTAGGTCATCGTCCGACCGAGAATCGAGAGCAGTAACAATGCCATCGAACGATGGAGGAAGGCTCCGGAGTAGCAGGCAAATTTTTACATCCTTTTCCAACTTCGTACCCGCCGCGTCGAGGCGATCAAAAAGCTCGTCCATCTCTTGCAAATGTTTTTCAAGGTCACCACGTTCCGCGAGATTTGTGGCACAGAGCTTTTTGAGCAACGAAACACGAACCGACCGCGTTGTCTTTTCGTGATAACTCTTCAGATTGTCAAACACTTGCCGTGCATGTTCACAGTCTTTCACTAGAGACAGCTGACTGTCCTCTAACAGTAGCACTAGAGTTGACATTGCCTTTCGGTCTTGGCGTAGCCACACTACCGTTTTCTCTGCCGGAATTTCGTCTTCCACTATATGCCACAACTCGTCACGGGTCAGCAACATTTTTGCTTTTATCTTCCACGTCGACCAGTTCGTTCCGCTCAACTTGGGAACGGAGAATTTCACGTCTACCATCGTAACAAGCACTTTTCGCGAAGCAACAAAAAAAAAACACTCTTCGCCCGGTGGCGGAACCCTGCTGTATCCAATCTTCGTTAGAGCGAAAAAGAAGAAGCACTTTTCACCCTCAGTTCAATCCGATTGCGAAACAACTTTTCGTTGCGGAAAAACACTCCGTTGCGATCACTACTGGGCCCATAACCTGACGGCAAAATACCAGCGGACAAGTGAAAGGACCAGTGGAAGATTCGGACACGGATACAACTGTACAAAACTCGCGAAGAAAAACGATTAAAAAAGGTGGTTTTATTCAAATACTTGTTACTTACAAGAAAGCACGTTTTTGGAATGATGCAATCGCTGTTGCTGTTAAAAAAGATCTGTTGCCAAGGAACTCACAAAAAAAAGGTGTGCACGCCAAAACGCGTACTGCTGGGTGTAAGGATGAGTAAACAACAGGTAGGGACAAGCAGTGCTACCAGTTCCACAGTTTTGACCATAATCATAGCCGGTTCAAAATCACTATACTGCAATAGTCATCATAACCCCCAATAATGGTTAAATTGACTATCAAATTCTTCTTTGGGTACCAAAAAAATTCAAGTTTTTTTTTTTTTAGGGGGAAAGTGGATGGGAATTGTTGGGGGGAAGGGGGGCGGGGGTAAAAAAAAATTTTTTTTCTTCCAAAAAATTTATTCTGTTCAAAAGGGAAAAAAAAAAATTGAGAAATTGGGGGGGGAGAAAAAAAAAGAAAAAAAAATTGGTGGGGGGGTCGGAAGAAGGGGGGGTGTTTTTTTGAAAATTTGTTTTGGTGGGGGGGGGGGTGTGGTTTGGTGGATGTTAATAGTTGTGTGTAAAAAAAAAAATTTTTTTTTTTTGGTAAAGTACAGTACAACTTTATTCATACGAATTTGAGCAAATGCTCAAACAGTTTACTTTACTCAAACTGGTAAGCTTGTGAGTAATTGCTCGTTTTTATTCATATGGCCTATTGAGTAATCCAAAGGATTTAAGTCCGGGCTGCTAGGAGGCTAAATGTCCTTTGGCTGAAATTCCATGTTTTCCATCAGCCACGCTTGAGTCCTTTTTGAGGTATGACACGGTGCTCCGTCCTGTTGGAAAATTACGTGTTGGTGTGTTTCAAAGTTGGCTTTCATCCATGGCAGAACGTGGTCCTTCAAAATGTTCATGTAAACCTCGGTATTAACTTTTAATCCAGCTTTGTAAATACTGGAGGCATTTTCAAGCCATTGGACGCAACTGCTCCGAAAACCATGACTCCGGCCGGATTTTTGGTTGTAAACTTGAATTTCACGTTCTCCGGAAAATCTTCAATCTTCTTCGGCGAAATAAACTTGTATGTACGTGTGTTAGATACGGGAGCGATGGTGAACGATGGGATGGTTTCTCATCGGAGAATACGATGATGGTACACACTTAGAAAATTTTACAGTATTCGGTAATTTTTTACCGAACTTTCAACAGCTGAACGTTCGGTAATCTGTTCGGTAATCAAATCAATTACCGAACATTCGGTACTCGAATTTTTTGATGAATTGTCAAAAAATACCGTACAGTTCGGTAATGGGAGATTTGGTGATCTGTCAAAAACTACCGTAGTTCGGTAATTTGTGTAGTCTGGTACCGAACCGTTTCGGTATTTTTGTTTTGTTTTTATCGTTGAACACCAAAATACTCGGATGTTATTGTTTTATTAATCAATACTATATTTGTTGTTTTTTGTTTATTTTCGTATTTATTCATATATGAATAGGATATATGAACTAAACTTCAAATTACGTACTATGATTATTTTAAAAATTATGATAATTAATACTGATGGTTGATATGATGGTGCACTTCTTCTTCTACTTTTATTATTACCCAAAATATGGCGGTGCAATCCGGATACATGTTTCCGGCAGTGAAAACTTATCAACACCGGAGAAACCTGTAAATAATTAGGGGGAGATTAGTTAGAGGAAATCTTACGGAAAATCTCGATGAGTCGAGGATCCTGCTCCTGCTGCTGCTGGTATGCCTGCTCCATCACTGTTTCGAGTCTAGGCCACAAGATGAAAACTTTTTAATAATAACTTTCTAAACCACCTTCTGGAACACAGCCGATCGCTGAAACCACGAGACTTCATAGAAAATTGACAACAGTTTGACAGTTAATAATACCTTACCGGGTTTCGGTAATTCAGAGTTCGTTTTACGTTTTGTTCGTAAGTAAAGTGCTTACAGTATTTGGTTATTGTTTGTTTTTACGATGATTGTTTTTTTTTCGAAAGAAAAAACAACAACGCGTTGGGAAGGTTTGGGGAAATTTTTTTTTTTTAAAATGATTTTTTTTTTGACAGATATTGATTATTTGAAGGGTACACACTTAGAAAATTTTACAGTATTCGGTAATTTTTTACCGAACTTTCAACAGCTGAACGTTCGGTAATCTGTTCGGTAATTAAATCAATTACCGAACGTTCGGTACTCAAATTTTTTGATGAACTGTCAAAAACTACCGTACAGTTCGGTAATGGAAGATTTGATGATCTGTCAAAATTACCGTACAGTTCGGTAATTTGTGTAGTCTGGTACCGAACCGTTTCGGTATTTTACCATTTTACACCAAAATATTCGGATGCTATTGGTTAATTGAATATATTAAACAAAACTATATTTGTTGTTATTTCGACCGGGACTGTGAGGTCTTTCCAGCATATGGCGCAGTCAACGAAATACTACGAACAATGCGTGTCGACTGCATCGGATGCTGGTCAGTGAAGTTGTCTTCTACTTGTAGATGGATAAAATGCAGCAAATATATTTTGCATGTGTATCATTTAGAATAATAATCCCTTTCTACATCGAACCTATTGATTGTTTAGCGTGTAATCAGCACATTTGAAATATTTATAGCTAGCCGGATGAAAGCTCTAATTAACGCTGGTTTATTTTCTACACACATACATGGAATAATTAAAATTAATCAATATCCAAACCACCTTCTGGACAACCGATCACTGGAACCACGAGGCTTCATAGAAAATGGCTGACAGTTTGACAGTTAATAATACTTTACCGGGCTTCGTTTATTCAGAGTTCGTTTTACGTTTTGTTCGGTAAAGTTCTTACCGTATTCAGTGATTGTTTGTTTTTACGGTATGGATTGTATTTTTTTCTACCGTATACGGTAAATAAAATTCAATATTACAGATCGTTCGGTAAAGTGTTACAAAATTACGGTAACATTTTTTTTTTTTGTCGAAAAATCGGTAAGATGTGTTGTTTGTTGAGTTGTTTGGTTATTTTTTTTTGTAAAGCAAAAAAAAAATTAAGTGTGGGTATGCTTCTTTTTTGATGCTGACACCAAACGTTTCGAGCGCTCCAGCCGTAGTTGTTTGATTCGGTCCGTTACAAGGTGGCGCTTTATTCTACTCCTGGACGAAAATTTCAAGTCATCTTTGACCAACCGTTGCATGGTAGTTTTTAAAAATATCGGCTTTCTTAGCCAATTTCCGGATCACTCTGATAGGATTTCGCCTCACTTTGTCTCTCACTGATCTGGATCGCAGCAAGCCGTGCTTCGAAACTGACGTGTTTTGTTTTTTGCTGCGTCGTTTTCGCGAAAAAAATCAAACAATAATTCGTAATTTAACTTGTGCTAACAGTGAAATCATAAAATCTCCGCGAAAATTGTGTAAGTCGTAGTGAATATAATCGATTCCCTCTCGAAATGTGTGAATGTCGGTAGTATTTCCCCGTTTTTTGTTTGTTTGTGTGCTTCACCCCCGCACCCGGAAGAAAAGTTAAATCAGCTTAGTTTTGGTTATTAGTGGTAATATTGTGACACTCGGGCATAATTTATTGGTTTAGAGGGTTTTTGCGCTTTGTCGCGAGTGAATCAATGAATATTAGCAGTTTTGAAGCTCGATATATAGTCGCCACATAACGGGGATTTGCATTATTGGCAGAGTGTGGAGTGAAAAAAAAAGAAGACTAGTGCAATGTAGAGAACGGCCATTTGCTGGTCAGAAGCAGCAAATGAAAACAACGCGCATGGGCGGGTGAAAAGCTTGCACATAATTTTAGGTGCATTCACCACGGGGTGTACAGAGTTTTGTTATGCAGGTTGCATATCTAGCGGGCGGTTTAGTAACGTTAATTTTTGCGCATATTTAATCGCGAGTGCATGAAATTAATCACGAATCAACGTCGAAAATGTTTATTTTTACGAATGAACAAGATAGTGTGATTGAGGAGGCGGACATGGGTGAGATGTATCTAACTATATAACAAAAATCTTATTTTCAAAATATACTAAATACGTGCCTGGTTTGGAAATTTAAAATTTCCAAATCTGGAAGTGTGTTGCAGTGCCCTTATCCAAATGATATCGGTAATGTTTACATGCGGGGCTTATTGTATGTGAAGGTAACCTCGGAATGGGCGTGACTCTCCAGACATTCTGAAATGGGTTGCTGGATCTGCAGTAGAGCTATCACTTTCTAGCTCCTGGATTAAAGCTGCTTCCAATGGTCACTTGAATGATTGTTGTAAACAGATTTCTTCCATAATACCATTGCCGGCCGATGGGTGTTAGATTGGACACACACACACACACCTGATGCCAACATGATTGTCGCTGGATTTATAGCATATTTGATACATAGGCCGAATGAAGGAGCTAGGCTAACATTACATCCGTAACCCTACAAAAAGAAAGTGAATCATGGCTCTTACTCAAAACACGTCTATAACAGAAACGTTATATGTTTATATGGAAAGCCAATTCCCGTAATTTGATAGAATGGAAAGTGTTGTCGTTTTTTAACAATTTCACGAAGCAGAAGATTCTTCATCTATCGGTACCGGATTCTAGGGCTGTGCAAATATCGATAATATCGATATTATCGGGCCAAATTTATCGAAATGATATCCGATATCGCTCAACCCCGATATCGATAGATATGCACCCACTATCGAACTTTTGGCAAACAAATCAACTGAACCTAAACCAACCGCCACAAACAACAACCATTGGGAAAAGCTCATCGTGTATAAAACTGGTTCGATGGGATATTTGTCACCCCAAGTAACCACGAGGCTATAATAGCTTGCAAATATAGGGCATATGCATTACGTCTAGTGCATCATTGAAGTTGGATCAAAGCTGAAAAGGGTACCACTAAGATCGAACTAATGCTATATCTTTTGTAATGCCATAAGACATTGCGACAAGACGATAAACAGCAAATTGCTGTCCACTCCTAGGGTCACATGTTGATAAGAATGATATTTCCAATTTTCAAACATTTTAATTAATTACGTGCTTCGTGCAATACTATCAAACATGATTACTTTAAATGTATTTGAACATATAACAAGTTTATTGACTATTTTTACATTTATATCGCTCCTTTGATAACACCGTTTAGTTCTACAAAATTGCACATTCTGTAATATGCCGTATCATTTGTGGAGGAAGAAGCGCTTTGACTTCTTCACGCTCGATTAATTGTAGCGCATCAATGTCGTACCCGTTAGCTGAAATCAAAATTCATTAAAACTACTTTAAAGAATAGTAACAATTTGCTTACATACCTACAAACTCTTCGATGCCCGCCGAGGATAATCCAAACGATTTCAATAATTCTACCACTTCTTCGTCAACATAAAACTCTTCAACCAGGTCGTCGTCCAAGTCAACCGAGTGATCTGCCGCCGTCATGATATTTTTTTTCCTTCGCTTTGTCGTTGAGTGCGGATGGCAGCCACGAGGCTCAGTACAGCTGCTATATGCCCTATTTAACCTTCCAGTATGAGTGATTCAACGATAAACACGGATTCAAATAATGACATGTATGCTTGATTTAAGCATTTAATGGTTGATGTTCAATAACGTTGATTCAAATGAAATATATGCTTGATGTAAACATCAAATCATTTTCAAACAACCATTTAAATTAACTATGTCAAGAATATCTTCGAAGCTTGGGATAACTATGGCAAAAGTTATATCAATCATGCATCATTTCTGTCCGTGTGAACGTGATGAATTCGACCACTTTCATGGTCATTGTAACCATTATGTGCGATAGTCATCCTGACCATGATTTAATTGTCGGTATAACGATAGAATTTTTCTCAGAGTATAATAATTCTGGATTAACAATAGAAAAGGGCATATCAACATTTGTAAACAAACACTTCTGAGCAGATTTCCTCGCAAAGCGTAGGCCACCCACGCAAACCAATGCGATCATCATGTAGAGGGAAGTATCCCCCACACGACTATTCTTTAGGTTTGCGTGTATAGCTAACGGTTTGTGAAAAAAGGGCTCACAAGTGTTTGTTCACAAATGTTAATAGGCCTTTTTCTATTGTTGAACCAGAATTACTGATTTCTTTGGGTTCACTGTGTGACGTTCCATTTCCTTTTGCTGCAGAAATTGTCCAGATTGTGCTATTTACAAGAAAAAAAAAAGATGTGCCTACGTATAATTCAATTTTGTGATAATGTCGGAGGTCTGGAAGTTTTTCATTAAATCAAGCACAACATCTGCCAAATGCCAAATTTTCAAAAAAGATGTACCTCTTCGTGGAAATACCACTAATTTAATGCTTCATGTATAGAAGCATCCAAATAAGGATAACACGCTGGAAAATGTTTTGCGACGTGGGATGATAAGGAGACTTTTCCCATTTTCGGAGCTTCAGCTTCTAAAGATCGGACTCGGAAAAAATGCGACACTTTGTTTTGGGTGTAACTTTTTATCGCGTGGGTAAAAATTACTGAAATTTTGGGTAATACTTGTTTAGAGTGTTATGTTTATGTGTGCAAAATTTTATCGCGATCTGTCAAGTTTTTAAAATGCATTCGAAACAAAAAGTGCTACGCCAGCAAATCTTGGGCGCGGTGATCGATAATCCTGGTCAGTCGCACAGATGGATCGGCAAAAGGCTTGGAATCCACCATTTCCCCGTGTCCCGCGTTGTGAAGATGTTCCAGGAGACGAAGACCATCGAGCGGCGCGCTGGAAGCGGCCGAAAACCGAAAACGGAATACCCAGAGAAGGCGCGGAAGATAAGGCAGTACTTTAAGAATAACCCGAACCTTTCCACCCGAGACGTGGCCAAAAAGGTCAATTCGTCGAAGTGGTTCGTCCAGCAGACCATGAAGCGGGCTGGGCTACGTGTTTTTAAGGTCAGGAAGGCGCCAAACCGGACTGACAAGCAAAACACGGTGGCCATATTGCGTGCGCGGAAGCTGTACCGTGAGTGGCTGGTCAAGCCAGGCTGTCTCGTCATGGACGACGAGACATATATCAAGACGGACACCAAAAAATCCCCGGCCTCGAGTTTTTTGTCGGTACGTCCCGCATGGAGGTTCCGGAAAACTTCCGGAAGAGAAAGATGGACAAATTCGTGAAGAAATACCTGTTGTGGCAGCCGATCTGCGAGTGCGGACGGTACAGCAAGCCGTTCGTTTCAACCGGCACCATAAACGGGCAGATTTATCGAGAGGAATGCTTGCAGAAGCGCTTGCTGCCCTTCCTCCGCTCTCACCGTGGTCCCACGCTGTTCTGGCCGGATCTCGCTTCGTGCCATTACGCCAAGCCTGTAATGGATTGGTACGAAGCGAAGGGCGTTACCCATCAAACATCGGTGTTGAATTAGAGCTTGTTCAAGCAAATTTGGAGGAGCTATTCAGCCGTTTCTCCTAGAATAGCTGAATAGATTCTCCAAATTTGTTTGAACCAGCTCTAATTCAACACCGATGTTTGTTGGGTAATGTGGTCCCGAAGGGGGTGAACCCGCCAAATACACCAGAACTTCGTCCGATCGAGAAGTTTTGGGAGATAATGAAGAAGAAGTTTAAGAAAAGCGGAAAAACATTCAAAACCGATGAAGCTTTGAAGAAAAACTGCGAGAAATTGTGTAAGGAAGATGGACAAAGCCTCGCCCAAGATCTCATGAGCAGTGTTAAGATAAATGTACGAGCATTCAGCTTGGGGGAGGAAATTCAATATATGTCAAAACATAGCTAATATATAGTTATTTAATCCCTGAAAATTTGAGAAGTATCCGATTTAAAATGAATTTTTGGTGATCATTTTTGTGTTTCTTATTTTTTCCGAGTCCAGTCTTTAAGAACATTTAAGCCCAAAAGCCGTTGGAACGATGCTTCAAGGGATGCCAAGAATGGGCAGGTAATTACACTTTTATTCACTAACAAATCCGTATACAAAAACTGGTATTTTAGAGCCCAAAAACTGACGGGAGAGGTAACATTAAAAACATCCTTCCCACCCTAATCGCTGTGTGCTCGATTGGTCGGTTGACACTAAAAAAAGTTATTTCCTATATTCATTTCATACCAGATCATGGTACCAAAACCAGGAAAACCGACGAGGCTATCGCTTTCATGGTAGTAAAGGACTACCAACCCATTTCAATTGTGGAGGATGAAGGCTTCGTAAGCCTGCTGAAAATATTGGCACCAAATACAGGATTCTTCAACGAAAAGCCATTACCAAACTTATCGACGAAAAATACGAGAAATAAGATAAAGAATACAAAGGAGACTATCAGTAAATCCAGCTTCACGCTGACTGCGGATATTTGGACGAACAGTCATACTACACGCAACTATTTAGGATTGACATGTCATTATTTCGATCAATCGATTTGCAATGACCTCCAATCTATAGATCATTGCACGATGGCGTCATAAAGGCAGTTTTGATAGTTCAGGGATCTTGTTTACGTGGACTTAGAATATTTTCGGAAAGATCGGTTTGAGATGTTGTGCCCAGAATTTATTACGATTGAAGTAAAATTGCCGGAAAACAGACACCAGTGCTTATTTTTACATCATTTCCTGAATCTAATCATACAGAATCCGGAAAAAGTCAATGAGAAATTTCGTTTGAGCGGTTCAAATTCTATAACCTTGTAAACAAGCTCTCTGAACTGTCAAAAAAGTGAGGTTAATATCAATCCCATGCAATGATCTATTGATCTGGGAGTTTATCCTCTCTATGAACGTCACCAAAGCTCGTGTATTTCATCATGTTTCGAAGAAATCCTCAAGAAATGGAATATTTCTATCGATCAGGTAAGCCTTGTAGTCACTGACCATGCTGACGTTCACTGCGGAAAAGCATATCGGATGCGCCGATCATGCCGTAAACTTGGTTGCAAAAAAGGTCACTGATAATGCTATAGCTTTGAGCGGCCCATTAGCAAAAGTTAAGAAAATAGTTGCCTTCTTCAGACGATCCACGCCTGCAAGCGACAATTTGCAGAAAGTGCAACTAGATCGAGGTTAAACGGTTAAACTCCGCTAAGAATCTGTTCATTCGTCCCTACACGAACTCAGAACTTATTATAGTGAAGCGATTCTTGGAGCTTCATGAATACGTCGATTACATCATGAAAGATCAAGATCGGTTGAGTGAAATGGTTTCCCACAGCGACAAGCGTGTTTTGGAAGAAGTTGTCCAAATTTTGGAGCCGCTTAACACGGTGACCGAAAAATACGCTACATTGAGTAGAGTAATTCCCATTATTAACTGTTTGATGAAAACCATCACTGACATCAGTCCGAAAACGAAGACAGGAAAGGATTTGAAATCTCGTTTGATAAATGAGCTTGAAAACAGATTTAGTAGCTTCAGAACGTCTCCGATGTATGTCCCATCAACACTCCTTGACCCGAGGTTTAAGGATCTGCATCTGAACCTTGAAGAAGTGGAGCAGGCCAAAGATGCAATTATACTGTCAGTCCCGCACAATGAAGATTCCGGTGAAGAATACGAGGGTATCCATGAAACCCAACTTGTGAAACGAACTGGAATTTGGAACTATCATCAAGGAATGGTGCAGCAATATCATCATCGAACAATTTTGACCCGTAAGCCCGAGTCAATGAAAAAAAGAATTGTTATTGTACCTCGGAAGTGGAATCGAAGAAATGGATTGTAATGTATTCGAATACTGGGAAAATAAAAGTGCTTCCTTCCCATCTATCTACAGAGCTGCAATGAAATCACTGCCTACGTTGTTGGCTACGTCGGTTCCATCAGAGCGATTTTTTTCCAAGGTTGGTCACATACTTTGCGATTCCCGAAGCAGTTTGGATCCCGAACGAGTCAATCGTATAACCTTCCTACATAACGTAACATTTGACACATTTAAGAAAGCAAAGTAAATACCCAGTATAGTTATTTTTCTTCATATGGATTTTTTTTAAATTATCGGGTATCGATAATGCCATATACGGTATATCGCGTTACCGATATAAGAGTAGCATTACATCGCCGATAACGATAAATTACCCTCGAGCACAGCCCTACCGGATTCCCTAACACGGATAATATATTCGATTTCCAAAAAAAAAAACAATATTTGAATCAACAACTCTAATTGTAGCCCTACGGCTATCCAGTTTTGTCCCCGATATTACCCACTCAAATTTTTCGCCGAAGCATTAACCTGTCCATTTTTTAGGTTCACCCAGGTACCGTCAACACTGAGCTTCCAAGGCACATGGGTACTTTCTTCTTCCTATTCGAACAGTAAGTTTATCAATTAATATTTTGATCCCTTCCCCCTTATTAAAGATAATTTTCGTTTCCATTTCTACAGTAACCTAGTTAAACCGATTCTACGCCTTGCATTTAAAACCCCCAAATCAGGAGCCCAAACCAGCCTGTACACTGCACTGGACGAAGATTTAGCCAACGAGAGTGGAAAGTATTACGCGTAAGTTCGGTCGCCCATCAAAACAGCATTCAAGTTAATAAACCAACCCATCTTTCAGAGACTGTCGTGCACAAAAGCCAAGCAAGGAGGGCTGCGATAACGAAACCGCCCAGTGGCTATGGGACGTTAGCGAAAAGATGGTTGGCCTGTCGGAGAAATCTTTGTGACATGAATAAATTACAGCAATCGAATTTGAAAGCTCATCTACATCGCTGTAAATGTGTATTTATTTGATTTGTACAATGTTATCCTTCAGATAATTTTTTTTTGGAAATGATCTATAATCCGATTCTACGCGCTATATGGTACAAAATCCACCCGAATCAGTATCCAAGATAGGATACCGTCAAGTGCAGTTTGATTCGTCGTAGAAATCGATTCTCAGCAGTTCCAATGGTGTCCATTATTTTCTAAACAAATATAATTAATACTTAGTCAATTAAAGTACATTCCAACAATTGGATCACATCGGTATGTTACGATCGGAGTAGTTCAGTTGTTGTGGTCGTGGCCGTAGCTTGGAACAGATGATTACCCTAAACCCACATCGAGGCACATCATCACCACGAAACCGACTATCGTTCCCCACGTTGCAATCAGTCCGTTTCCGCTACGAAAAAAAAAAACAAATTCGAATCATTCTAAATGTTAACCGCAATCAAACCCACTCATACATACCTAGCATGCGCTTCGGGTAGAATATCATCCGCCACGATGTAGATCATGGCCCCGGCGGCAAAGGACAGAGCGTACGGCAGGATAATGGTCGCAACACTCACGGCCACCGCTCCAAGAATTCCGAAAATTGGTTCAACCATTCCAGACAGCTGACCGTACCAGAAGCTCTTCCCGACGCTGAAGCCAGCAGCATGGAGTGGGAGACTCACAGCCAAACCCTCGGGGAAGTTCTGAATACCAATACCGATAGCTAGATTTCGAGCTGCTTCAAAGGTCGCCGATTCCGTTGTTCCAATTGCACCAAAACTCACGCCAACAGCCAACCCTTCGGGGATGTTGTGTACCGTGATGGCCACCACGAGCAGCATAATTCGCTTCCATTGAGAAAGTTGCGCATCAATCTGGCTTTGACTGGTGTTTGTGTACAGTGATTGTTCCTTACCCGAACTGCTGCCCTTCCTACGTTTGCGGGAAACGTTTCCATGTTGGGCATTCAGGCAATCCGCAAAGCTGTCCATTCCTATGGCCATGGAACTGTCCTGGGGGTTCGGTGGCACTCCTGCGTAGGAGCTCCTTCCATGTTCAAGCGAGGATACTTGATCATCAATCGCAATATCGGCCTTGTCCTTGTTGGTATGGGTCAAAGCAATCATCATCGTCGGGCTGTTAATTCCCAGGAACGAAATGACCTTATCCGTGCCGTAGACGAATATTGCACCGAGAAGGAATCCAATCGCCACCGGAATGAATGCAAACTCGCCCTTGCTTCCGTACGTGTTGGAACTTTCGGCCAGCTCGATGGCCGGTGCCAATAGAGACCAAAAACTGGCTGCGATCATGACGCCAGCGGCAAACCCGAGCGAAATATCCAGCGATTTCCGTTGATTGCCACGGAGAAAGATGACCAATGCGGAACCGAGCGCGGTCAGACCCCATGTCAGCAGGGTACCCAGCAGGGCCTGCGTCACCGGACCGTAGCCCTGGATCATGGTGCGAGTGGAGGTGGTGGCGGTCTCGACGACGACGATGGGTGTTGTCTAGTGTGAACGGTGGATGTCCAAGCGAGGAACGAGATAAGCAAATCTGAAACAAAGAAGCAATCAATTTGGTGTCACATCGATGTTTATGGAAAATTTTTGCACAATAGGAGGCCAAGCTGGATTACTTTGATTTATTTTAACGTAGTGCTAAGTTTTTTTTTCCATACCGGGAGTCATTTCAAAATGTTTGATGAATGGGAACGTTACGCTGAAGTGAAAGGTTTTTGAATGCTAACAACTCTCGATCAGCTGACTTCATTCATACACCATTTGATCAGAAAAACTTACAATTTATTGCATTAAAATTTGAATTTATTAACTAGAAAATGAGAACATGCCACTTGCCGTATGTATTCCATTTTCCAAATACGAACACTTGTACCTATTTGGAAAATGGTTTTGTATTGGTATATATTAGTGGTGTTGTATTTCTTGTTGTTTAACCCGCCAACACCTGTCATCCTGTTAATCATTTAACATCAGAGATCTGAAATTTTTTTTTTCGGGGATCGCAGATTTTTCGAAACTTTTTGCCATGGGGTGCTTTGACCAAATATTGTTTACTGCCAGTTGTGCGTCGTTCGCAGACGACGAGGAATACTCGCTCTTTCGTTTGGCTGAAGGTAAGTTTGGGAGTGCATGCATTTCATTCAAACGATATTAGATAATGCTGAGGGAGGGTCACGTCCTGGAAGACGCCCCAACGTTGACCGTAATTTCCGTTTCTGTCATCAAAAGCTGTTTCAGGACTACTTTAGCAACACGCCAACCTACGACGAAAAGCACTTTCTGCCTCATTTCCGCATGCCAAGGGAGATGTTTCTGGACATTATGCGACAACCAGAGCCATCTGATGACTTTTTCCAGCTAAGTTGCGATGCAGCTGAAAAAGAGTTGCGGATGCGTTAGCGTGAATTTGACAGTTTTCCCATAGGTTTTCTGTCAAATTTACGTCAACGCATCCGCAACGTATCAATTGTGAGTCAGCCATGAGCCTGTTACAAAAGTGCACTGCAGCCTTAAGGATGTTGGCGCATGGTTCCTAAGCTAGTTCTCTGGATTGGTGAGTCAACCAGCCTCCTAACACTGAGGAATTTTTGCAAAGTTATCCTGAACACTTACGGCCCGCAGTATTTGCATCCCACAATATCGGAAGAGGTAAAAAAACTGATAAACGAAAATGCGTCCCAAAAGTTCGAAAAAAAATCGCATAAATTCAGTGAACTTCCCAGAAACTCAGAGAACTTATCAGAAGTTCAGGATACTTCTTAGAAATTCAGGAAACTTCCCAGAAGTTTTGCGTTTCTCCCTGATGTTTAAGAAACATCCCAGAAAATCAGGGAACTTTTCAGAAAATCAGGGAACTTCCCAAAAGTTAAGGGTTCTTTCCAGAAGTTCAGGCAACGATCCAGAAATTCAGGGAGCTTTCCGGAAGTTCAGAAAACTAATTAGAATTTTTTGGGTATTTCTCAGAAGTTCAGAGAGCTACCCAAGATGTTCAAGGAACTTCCCAGAATTTCAGTGAACTTCCCAAAAGTTCACGGAACTTTCCAGAAAATTAAAGAACATCCCACAAGTTCAGAGAACTTTCTAGAAATTTTGGGGGCTTTTAAAGGGTGGGGGGGTTTTCGTGGGGGGGGGGGAAACTTTTTAAAATTTGGTTTTTCTTCGGGGAGGTGGAGGGTGCGTGATTTTAATAGTAGTTCTTGCTAGTGCATTAGAAAACAACAACGAAAGTCAAGGGAAAACGGCAAAAACGCCCGGGCCCCCCCACGGGCCGTGGACGTGGCGGGGGGGCGGCGGGAGTGTCGCAGAGAGTGAGAAAAAGTCACAGAGAATAAGCGAACTAACCGCAGGGGGTCGAGGCAGCCCCGCAGAACCTAAAAAATCCCCGAGATGAAAAAAAAAAGGAAAAAGAGGAAAATTTAAAGAATTAAGAATATAAAATACAAATTCTTTCGAAAAGGTTGAAATTATAAAAATAGGGTATGTGTCCCTTGACTCAGCTTGATATGCAACGCTCGATTACATTTTTTATTATGACCCATGAAGTATTTGAGCTAAAAGCGATATTTAACTAGTTGAACACTTGCTTCGAGAAGTGTAACACGCCATTTGGTAGTATGTATCATGAAAAGTTACACAACTCATTTTATAAAGTCAGAGACTTTCGAGGGATATGGATGTAATGTCGGTCTATGAGCACCACATTGGGTCTATTCATGGATGCAACTTTGTCCCATTCGATAGATTTGTTATTAAATGTAGTCTACATTTGATTTTTTTTTCTGATTTTCTGATTTAAGGCGCTGCCAGGTGTACTCGCTCAAACCCAACAAAAAATTTCACAAAACAAACTATAATAAAACTGCTAAGAAACACCTAAGTGCTTTCCACATACGGTTTATCGGTCATTCGAGAGTCAAAACTTTATTAATCACTCTACACTGATTTTGTTCTTTTGTTTTGTGTTAAGATGAGTCATTGGAAAAACATACAATTGAAACTCTGAGATTTTTATTGTAAATTTTACCAATAACAACATGTTCAATACCCTTTTCATGCAACAGGCCATAGTTGAGAACATAGAAAAAAATATGTCCCTAACATTGGGTATTGTGATGTTTTTCTACGGTTTTCTTGTTAAATCATTGATATTTTACCTATGTGAACAGTTAGTTTATGACGTGTGCCTATTTTCTGCACATCTTTGCTGCATTACTCGGTTTATAGGTTCAATTTAGCTAAATTTAGATCATTCGAAGATCGTGTAGAAAATCTGTCCAGCTTAACCAGTGAAGTCATGATGTCTAAAAAGTTAAGTAAATCGATAGTTACGCGGAAGTGATTAACTATAAATTGATTAATAATGTCTCAATTGCCTCGGGTGCAATCGGTCAGCCTGATAGCAATATGATTTTGTTGATTATCGCCGAATTAATGACATATTTGGCACATAGGCCGAATGAAGGAGCTAGGCTGACATTACACCCCGTTACCCTATGTAATTCAATATCATTCAGCAGAAAACGAAATACGCCCAATATATCAATCTCATTAGGAAATCAAGATGTTGGAAAACGTGAAAGAGTAAGGGATCTAGGTGTAATCATGGATTCTAAACTTAATTTCAATGATCATTATAATACCATTATTCAAAGAGCAAACAATATGCTTGGTTTCATAAAACGCTTTGGCTTAAATTTTGAGGATCCCTAAACAATAAAAACATTATGTGTAGCTTATGTTAGGTCCATTCGGGAATACTGTAGCATTGTCAGGTCTCCATTTCATAGCACGCAAATTAACCGAATAGAGTCAATACAGAAGCAATTTTTAGTATATGTTCTTCGGAAACTAGGATGGACAACGTATCCTCTTCCATCTTACGAAGCGCGCTGCATGCTTATTAATATTCAAACATTGCTACAGCGTCGCGAATTTGTGAAGGTTTTTTTGATAACGACATAGTTTCACCATAGACTAACTCTAAGACCAGTAGGTCCCGAACAAATACAATATTTTTCTTGGCTCAGTCAGTACTAGCACATCGGTCCCATCGGTCCCAAGCTCAATGATTCGCCCTTAACAACGTAGCTCACACCAACACATTCTCAAATGTTGTGTCAAAATAACATAGTGAATCAAAACAACAACCAAGATACTAGTACCGGAAGGTACCGAAAAGGTACCGCAAGCATTATTGCAAGGTGCAGACTGCAAGGTATACTTCGGACCTAGGGGTTCTACAACAGTGAACCAATTTCAAATCGCTAGTTACACATTGATTGTTGGTTTCACAGCGAATAGATTCAGCTGAAATTTTATCGAAATTAAACTTCTATATTCCTAACGGCAACTACGGAACCGGAATTTATTCATACTTGATAATTATCGAACAAACTATGCCAAACATGGCCCTCTAAATCAAATTTTGGCCCCTTATAATCAGCATTGTGAAACTATAGACCTAACCATGTCACGGCAAAACCTAAAAAAAATAATTAATTCAAAACAAAACAACATCTACTAATACATATTCTAAAAGCACATTCTACTCAATCTATTTTTTTTTTTATTTCATAAGAAAAAACGTATAAAAGGTGTTTCGATCAAAATTTGGTCGACTTAAACTTGACGCATTTCCTTTCATCGTGCATTTAAAAATTTTGCACAGCCCTCATTTTGAAGATGTGTGCGTGTAGCATCATGCCTCTATTTTGATCTTGGGATTAGCACTTCAGTTATCAAAATGTCGTCGAAGGAAGAGAAGCAACGCATCACAATTTTGCACGTGCATGGCGAAAATCAAAAGTACTCTCACGCCAAATTGGCGAAAATGTTGAATGTGGCTAAATCAACTGTTACCAACGTATAAAAAGTGTTCGGTGAACGTTTGTCGACAGTCAGGAAAGCTTGCCCGCTGTTTCGAGTGGAACCCCAACCTCTCCGTCTGAGATGTCGCAAAGAAGCTGGGAGTGGCGCCTTCAAACGTGGATAGAGCTAAAAACGAGCTGGACTGTCGACTTACAAAAATGTTGAAAGGTGAAAGTTGTACAAGATGATGGTGGCGAAGGTTGGTTGCGGGGGACAGGACGATGAAACTAACGTCAGGGCACAGTTTAAACACCTCCCGCGGGGGAATTTTTACGGGAAACAGACGGGGGAAGGGGGCTGTTTTTTTTTCGCCAACACAATCTTGACAGTGGCGGCGCAATATCAGCTGGGGGGGTCACCTGCTCTTTGGGTGGGTGGGGTACGTTTTTTTTTTTAACTCTTTATTTATTCCAAATTTTTACATTATTTTACATTCATATATTAACCTAGGTGATCCTGCTAAGTAATTAACATTTCAACCTTATATGCTATCATTTATATCTAATTGTGTTAATATTATTTTTACTTTGTCTATTCAGTATATTTAACAGGGTTCCTTTTGCCTGCGTGTAAGAATAATTATTGATTTCTTAAAACTAGTTCTTATCTATAGAGAGAATTGATCATTGCAATTGAAGACTGCAATGATTTTTGTCTAAAATTATGAATTATTTTGTTGGAAATTTCTTCTAGAGTCCAACGTTTTAAATTCTATGTAATTCAATAGTACTGAACCAGGGTGGCAGCTTCAAAATCATTTTCAGAACTTTGTTCTGAATCCTTTGAAGTGCTTTTTTCCTAGTAGCACAATAACTAGACCATATTGGCACAGCATAAAGCATGGCCGGTCTAAAGATTTGTTTGAATATTAGAAGTTTGTTCTTTAAACAAAGTTTGGATTTTCTGTTTATAAGAGGACATAAACATTTTATATATTTATTACATTTGGCTTGAATGCCCTCAATGTGATCTTTAAAAGATAATTTTTGATCAAGTATCAGTCCAAGATATTTTACTTGATTTGACCAAGAAATTGGAACTCCGTTCATAGTGACCATATGACTATTACTTGGTTTCAAAAATGCAGCTCTAGGCTTGTGTGGGAATATTATAAGTTGAGTTTTGGAAGCATTAGGAGAAATCTTCCATTTTTGAAAATAATCTGTAAAAATGTCCAAGCTTTTTTGTAGCCTCCTGGATATAACACGAAGACTTTTTCCTTTAGCGGAAATGCCTGTGTCATCAGCAAAGCAAGATTTTTGACAGCCCTGAGGTAAATCAGGGAGATCTGAAGTGAAAATGTTATAAAGTATTGGCCCAAGAATGCTACCTTGAGGAACACCAGCTCTGACAGGCAATTGATCAGATTTAGAATTCTGATAATTTACTTGCAAAGTTCTATCAGTTAAGTAGTTTTGAACTAATTTCATGATATAAAGCGGAAAATTGAACTTTTTCAGTTTCGCAATCAAACCTTCATGCCAAACACTGTCGAATGCTTTTTCTATGTATAGAAGAGCAACTCCAGTGGAGCAGCCTTCAGCCTTGTTTGAACGAATCAAATTTGGAGCTCTTAAAAGTTGATGCGTAGTTGGATGCCCATGGCGAAATCCAAACTGTTCATCAGCAAAAATTGAGGTTGTATTGATGTGAAGCATCATTCTATTCAAAATTATTTTTTTCAAAAAGCTTACTTATTGAAGAAAGCAAACTGATTGGTCGGTAGCTAGAAGCTTCAGCCGGATTTTTGTCTGGCTTCAAAATAGGTACGACTTTTGCATTTTTCCATTTATCTGGAAAGTATGCCAGATGGAAACATCTGTTAAATAGTTTTACCAAGAAAGACAAAGTACTCTCGGGGAGTTTTTTGATGAGGATATAGAAAATTCCATCATCACCTGGTGCTTTCATATTTTGAAATTTTTTAGTTATAGTTTTTACTTCATCCAAATCAGTTCCCCAAGAATCATCAAACATATTTTCTTGTGAGAAAATATTCAGATACTCCCTGGAAACTTGATCCTCAATAGGACTTGTAAGACCCAAACTGAAATTATGGGAGCTCTCAAACTGCTGAACAAGTTTTTGAGCTTTTTCCGCATTTGTGAGCAAAATTTTATCACCTTCCTTAAGCGCTGGTATAGGCTTTTGAGGTTTTTTCAATATTTTAGAGAGTTTCCAGAAAGGTTTGGAACTCGGATCTAATTTTGACACATTATTTTCAAAATGTTTGTTCCTCAGGGCAGAGAAGCGTTTTTTAATTTGTTTTTGTAAATCTCGCCATATGACTTTCATAGCGGGATCACGTGTTCTTTGATATTGACACCTACGTACATTTTTCAGACGAATCAAGAGCTGAAGATCGTCATCAATTATAACTGAATCGAATTTAACCTCGCATTTTGGCACTGAAGCAGCTCTTGCTCTATTTATTGAGAAAGCCAGAGATTCAAGAGCATTATTAATTTCATTTTTTGTTTGCAATGGAACATTAGGATCAAAGTTGTGTTCCATAGATGTTCGATATTGATCCCAATTAGCTCTATGGTAGTTGAAACACAGAGAACAGACATTGAAGTCCATATACATTTTCTTGAAAAACGTGTGTAAAAGTTAATATGGGCAGCCGGTATAAGAAGCAAGTGCAGAGAAAAACAAACAAATTTTTTCAGGTTATGGGCTAGGCTTTTTATTGATAAACGTTTACATTACAGTTATCATACAACTGCAGCGCCGCCTACCAGGAGCATAACGACATACATTTGAAATGTCGGTTTAAAGTTTTACACAAGTAGCAGACCGAAGATGAACGTCTGTTCTCTGTGGTTGAAAGTAGAACTGATGGAATTAGAAATGATTTCTTGAGATATTTCAAATGTAACTGGAAGGTGATCAGAACAAAAGTCAGCATGGGTAATCAATTGACTACAAAGTTGACATGAACCAGTTAGGACCAAATCAATAGTTGAGGGATTTCTGGCTGAAGAAAAGCAAGTTGGGCTGTTTGGGTATTGAATAGTGTAGTAGCCTGCGGAACAATGATCAAAAAGTATATTACCATTGGCATTGCTTTGCGAATTATTCCATGAGCGGTGTTTTGCATTGAAATCACCAATAACGAAGAATTTAGACCTATGACGGGTAAGTTTCTGGAGGTCACCCTTGAGCCAGTTCTTTTGCTGACCAGTGCATTGGAAAGGCAAGTAGGCAGCTATAAAAGTAAATTGGCCAAATTTTGTTTCAACTGAAACCCCCAAAGTTTCAAAAACTTTGGTTTCAAATGAAGAAAGAATGTGATGTTTGATACGCCTATGGACAATGATGGCAACGCCACCACCAGCTCCATTGAGACGATCATTTCGATAGACAAAATAATTTGGATCTCTTTTGACCTTATGGGCAGGTTTGAGATAAGTCTCAGTTATAACAGCAATATGCACGTTATGAACTCTTAAAAAATTAAATAGCTCATCCTCGTTATCTCTGATGGATCGAGCATTCCAATTCAAAATATTTAATGACTTAAAATCCATTACTGAACTTCAATGTCATGACAATATTATTGGCAAATTTAATACCAGTTTGGATAGCTTCAAATATGGAATAAGTTTTTAGCATATCGGTTATCATGTCGATTAACGATTGCTGTAAAAATTCTAATTTAGGAGCGGATATGTTACCTAAATCAAATTCATCAGAAGTCCCGTGGGAATTTTGGTTTTGGTTTCTACCCGCTGCAACGGCAGCGTAGGTAGGTCCATTTACATGTTGAACATTGTTAACAACACGGTTGGGTAAGAATGTAGGGTTTGAAGATTGAACCCTGTTGGTACCTGCAGGTATCGAAATAGTATTTACTCCTCGTTGAGCGTTTGAAGTTACAGTTGCGGATGGAAAAACCTGTCCGCTGTTTCTACCGACGGTTTGGTAGGAATTAGTTCTTTGCTGATCGTTGTTAACAGCTGCAGAATGGGTAGTAGCTGGTCGGGAACGTATATTGTTTCCTACCTGGCGTTTAGAGCGTGACTGCAAAATTGCTTTGCGAGTCTTGCACTCCCAAAAATTTGATTTATGGTTTTCACCACAATTTGAACATTTGAATTTTTGAGGATCTTCCTTCACAGGACAGTACTCCTTAGTGTGTGAGGAATCACCACAATTCATGCATTTACCAACCATATGGCAATGCTTTGTTCCGTGACCCCATCCCTGGCACTTACGGCATTGGGTGAGGCTTTGGAAATTGGCTCCAGTCTTCCTGAAATGTTCCCACTTCACTCTGACATGGAGCAAAAGGCTTGCTTTTTCTAAAGCCTTAAGGTTGTTAAGTTCACTTGCCTTGAAGTGAACTAAGTAGAGATCGTTTGAAATCCCTTTGCGAGAATCGCCAGGCCGGGATTTAATTTTTATCTTAATTACTTGGACTGGGCTAATTCCAAGTAATTTTATTAACTCGTTTTTAATTTCATCGAGAGATTCACCACTGGGCAGTCCTTTCAAGACAACCTTGAAAAGACGCTCAGCTTTGGTGTCGTAAGTGAAGAAATTGTGGTTCTTCTGAGTAAGATACTCAAGAAGGCGTTTGAATCCGACCAAGGTTTCAGCATGCAAACGGCATTCACCTCGTCTGGAAATTTGAAGGGAATATTTCACACCTTCAACAAATGTTAAGATTTCCTTGCGAAAAGCATGGAAATCCGAAATTGTCACCACAATAGGGGGAACTTTATCCTTTCTCAATCGAGAAAGTTTTTTCAAATTTTGATTAGATGATGGATCACTCTCATCATCTGTGAGCATATCAAATTGATTACTCACATTTATTTGATTTGCAGGCGAATCAATAGATTGCCCTTTTCGTTTGCGCTTATTTGCCATAGTGGCAGAGTAATTTGCTCCAAATCGACGTCCAAGCAGATAACTATAAGAATCCGAGGGACCGAAGAGGAATTTTCCAATGCGATATCCAAGCCGGGTTACCCGAAGGGCCTAACAAGGATCGAAAAGGAATAAGAGGAAATCTAAAAATTGTAGGTATTATTTAGCACTGAAAAGTGCTGTTTAAGATTTGGTGTAGCGTTAGGTAGCAATAGCACTTCCTTCAGCAAATAGAAAATAGAACCGCACGGCATGAGAGCACAATGCAGACTAATGAAGAGCAACGTTTACATTGCGACCGGAACCGTCAACCAGGTAATTTATCTGAGCGAGTGCCTACAAAAACGTCTACTGCCTTTCCTGGAGGGGCACAATTTTTTCGTTTTTTTTTCGGCGGGTTTGGCATCTTGCCATTGCGGAAAAAGGGCATGGGGGGGGGTACGGGCAACAAAGGTTGAGGGGGGGGCAAAGAAAAAAACCCCCCCCAACACGCCAGCGCCCGCCCAATAGAAAAATTTGGGGCGGTGAAGGAAAATGAAAAAAATAAAGGTGGGGGGGGGGGGAGAGAAAAGGGGGGGAGGGGGGGGTGGGGGGGGGGGGGGGGGGGGGGGGAATATATAAATGTTGGGGGGGGGGTGAAGGAAGAGCGGGGGGGTTTGGTGTGGGGGAAGAGAAAATTTTTTTTTTTTTTTTCTTTTTTTTTTGTTATTTATATAATGTAAAAAAATTTTTAATATAAACTTTGATCGACTCACACACATTACTGTTTGACCAAATTTTGATCGGAACACCCTTTAATCTCTAAATGATCGCTATGCAATTCCGATTTTATCTGGATATACACACAATTTGAAATGGACATTGATGTACGATTGCTGGTTTGCTGGGTTGCCTAGTAAGCAATCATCACAGTTGAACAGCACATTAACGTTCTCACTGACTAGCTTGGCTACATCTACACTCCAGCTTGGCAGTGGAATACACCTATAATGGTATACTCTAGAAGAACTTGAACAAGCAGCAGGGATATCACTAGGCAGTTTAGAATCCCAACAATGTTTGCATTCTGCCATTTTGTTTCAAGCCATAGGTACACATGAAACAGACGACATGCAAACAACACACAACATAGAGGAAATAAATCAATGTGCAAAAATGTTAACCAGCCGTCAGCCGTTAACTGGGGCAAAAAATTATGAAAACTGAGTGAAAACCAGCTCAAGAGTCCAATCGTCTGCAGTTTATCTGGTGAAAAACGAAAATTAATTTCAAAGTGGTCTTGGAAATAATTTTCCAGCATCAAATTCGATATTTCACACTCAATTTGTAACCACCACTCGACAATCCAGCAAACAACGATGGTAAGTAATTCAAAGTTTTTTGATGCCTCTTGGGAAACCAAATGAAATTCGCAAACAAAGGAAGATGATCCGGAGTTGGAGCGGAATTTGAGCCTATTGCTGGCCAAATTATCCGGCCTTAAATTTGAGTTGCGGCAAACGTTGGACTTTAAGCCAGATAGCGATTAGTTTCAGTCGGCAGTACAGCTAGTGCACTTCAGAAATACCTGCCAGATGCAGCTATTGCAGTCTAGTTTGCGGTACAAATTTCAGTAATAGCAGCGAGCCATTTCCACGATTGAAATGTTCTTATATAATAAGCGCCAATAAAGAAATATGGCGAAAATGACAGTTCAAGCTGCCGATAAAATTTACAATCTCATAGTGAAAGCAAATTTTTTGAAGGTAGGCAAATTTTGTTGCTGTCAATTTGATCAATTTCGTAGTAAACTACAGGAGCAGTTAAATATCATAAAAATGGCTATAATAACTGGAACGCTTTGAAAATCTGATAAGGTAGTTATATTAACTTCAAAATCCTCACTGTTCAAGTGCGACAGGTGCACTGTGGAAATAGTTGACGCAAAATAAAAGTGCAGAGTGATCACCTCGTATCCCCCTCTTATCACACCTTATCCCTAACTTTGAGGGATTTTATGATATGTCAGATATGTAGCTTAACACGCAGTAGGCTGAAATATTTGGAAAACATCAACATTGGGTAATACATATTAGGCGTCATTTTAGCTAGGACAGAACCTCGCATACCCAGCTAAATTACTTATCGTCGTTTATAGTCAATATTGATGTTTACCGATTATCTTAGAAACCTACAGCTGTGTTCAAAATAATAGCAGTGCCACGTCATGCTTGAACATTGTTCATAGCTCATGTATGCGTTACTGATTCAACCAACCAATCATTTATGTTCATACTAGTGACATCTCTTGTCAATACGAGATACTGTTTGTAGCGTTACGATTTCTCTTTGTTTACATTTTGCAGATTCAGTGCTGCAACGTCCATTTTGAACTGTTCAAAATAAAAGCAGCGGTAATTGCTTCTGGCTAAATTTCATTTTCAACCATATTTTAAGAAAGGTTTTCTACATTAAATCAACCAGTAAGTATTCAAAATCATAAGATGGGAATGAAGATATGTGACTTTTGTATCTAACCTAGCATAATGGGTCGTGCTAAGCATTGTACCGAAGAGCAGCGGAATACAATAAAAATGCTAATCAGGCAAGGTCAGTCCTACAAGGAAATACAAAAAACAGTTGGATGTTCCGCGAAAATGATAAGAAATGCATTAAAATGGGAAGCAAAGGTTGAAACTCGAGGCCGGAAGCGTTGTACTTCCAACAGAATGGACAGAGAGATTGTAAAATTGGCACGGATTGATCCATATACGACGTCCAGAAAGGTTAAAGATGATCTGAACCTGAGCGTGAGCACTGTTACTGTTCGACGACGATTGATGGAAGCGAAATTGTATGCCCGTAGCCCTCGGAAGGTACCGCTGTTGACAAAACGTCATGTTGCAAATCGCATGAAGTTTGCTAAGCTCCATGTCGATTGGCCCAGAGAAAAATGGTGAAATGTTTTGTGGACTGATGAGTCTAAAATAGTGCTATTTGGGACAAAGGGTCGTCGTCAATATGTTAGACGTCCTCCTAACACGGAATACCAACCGCAGTATACGGTGAAGACTGTAAAACATGGTGGAGCAAAAATTATGGTGTGGGGATGCTTTTCCTATTATGGTGTTGGACCGGTATACCGTATACCTGGCATCATGGATCAACATGGATATATCAAAATACTTGATGAAGTTATGCTGCCTTATTCTGAGGAGGAAATGCCGCTGAAATGGGTATTCCAGCAGGATAACGACCCAAAACACACCAGTAAACGAGCTAAGGCATGGTTTCAAACAAAGAAGATTGAGGTTATGGAGTGGCCAGCCCAATCTCCTGATCTCAATCCTATTGAAAACCTATGGGGAGATGTTAAATACGCAGTTTCTGAAGCCAAGCCGAAAAATGTGGAAGAGCTGTGGTCGGTAGTTCGCGATTCCTGGGCCGCAATACCTGTCTCTCGATGTCAAGCACTCGTGGACTCAATGCAGAAACGTTGCTTGGCTGTTATTAAAAACAGTGGTTATGCAACAAAGTACTAAAGTATATTCGAAAGCTAAAACAAGTTGACAACCGATTATCGCTATACTTATGATTTCCTAGTGGTTAACTTATAACACTGCTATTTTTTTGAACACTGACTTTTTTTAATAAACAAAAATTCTGGGAAAAAATAAATAAATTTCTTGAAATGAAACCCACTGTCAGTTTATTTAAGGTCCTTGTAAATGTTGACTGTGAAACATATTTCGGAATATTTCATCAATTTGGAATTATTCCACTTTTTATTTGTTTAACCAACCGCTGCTATTATTTTGAACACAACTGTAACTGGCTTTTTGAATTAGCTGGTTGGATTTAACTGTTGACTTAACTATCAGTTTCAAAGATTCTTCTGGAGATTTTTGAGTAATATTCTGAGGGTTCGACACATCTAAAACCAGATTCAAAAATATCAAAAAATCCCACGTTAGTGAATCAATCTTTGAAACAATAAAAAACCTTATTGCACCTTGTGAATCTGAAACCATCCACCTTTTTGCTGTGAATCTTAAAAATCTTCATCAATCCTCTTTCTATCTAGGTGGTGACGAACGAGCTCAGGAGGCTAAAAGTCACCCTAAAAGAGAAAAAAATTTCTATCTAGTAGACGTGCGCACATCGCTCAAATGCAAAACAAAACATTTCCTGCATTTGAGATAGAGTCGCAACCTCCGGTAATATTAGGACAAGGATCAAGGACGTTCTGTACGCAATGTCCATAGAAAACACACCAAGAGTTTAGTGTTGTGATCGGATTATATTTTTTACCGCCATATCAGCAACGTTGATCTTCATTATCAACACTCAATTTACTATCAAGTATTTCCGTAATTTTGACAACTCTAAAACATCGCGCTATTGGTCCTTATTTAATTATAGACAAAATTGACGCGAGCTTTTTGCAATCTCAACTAAAGCGTTACCGAACATTGTTTTTGAATTAATCGGAAATGCACCAAAGTATATTGAGTTCAGTTTGCTTAAAACTTGTTTTTAATCACATTATATCTTGTTGAATTGATATAATCTTGTAATCGAATATTCCTTTGGAAATGAAAGGTGAAAAGTAACTAATTTGAATCGGCAACATTTGTTCGCATAATCCAGATGTTTAGATTCCGGTAAATATAACCAAAAGCGACGTTTGGTTGGAGGATATATATTAAGAATGTTATTGATACTTCAAGTTAACATCAAATATGAAATTGAAATAACTTTCTCTTTTCGCCAATATTCTGAGAGTATTTTTTTTTTTTGCTTCACACTACCACCCGCGTAATTAAAATCAATTTCTTCAAATTAAGCTGATGCTCTTTCGTTACTCACGTCATATAACCGGTCTCAGGGAACTGATATTGGAAATCCTCTGAATCGCAGCCAATCGCTTTGTAGTGGTCCTAAAATGAAAACAGTAATGATTAAATTGCGCTCTAAATAAACTTATTAAAAATCCCAAAATGATCGTACCCCAGTGACGTGTAGTAACTCATCAGATGTCTTCAGCCAACTAGCTCAGAATCGTCAAAATTTAGTAGAGTGCGGAACTTAAACGCGTCAACTTATAATAGTCCCTTCAAACAGAATGCACCTATCTTAAGTAGTCAACTCGCCCCATCTTCGTATTTCTAAAACGTAAAGGTCTTATTTATGGTCCAGCAGTGAAAACAAACATTGTAAAAGTGATCCTCCGTGGAGCACTTTAGATCGTATAGCTCGACAGAGGGGCTGACCGATTTGCATTTCTGTCAGAATTAGCCTTGAACGCGCAGCCACTTGCTACTACAACTACTGTTGATGTATGGGTTATAATCTATCAATTAAACCCCCCAAACTTCAACATTGATCCGTTGGTTCGCTGAAGGCTGCCGTTTCTACGTTCTCAGCATTATCACCGTGATTTGAGAAGAATCATCCGGAAACCAGTAGCTGCCACGAAACCCCTCGATGAAACGCAAATTCGCGTGAATTATATTTGACAAGGCATACGTGATCTAAGGCAGACCATTGATAAAACTCTTAAAACTTGCGACACTAGTAGGCTGTATCTCCAGTCTTATCTTTCACATTAAGAAACCTCACTAACACTCAAAGTAAATGCAGCCGCAGCAGTATCATAAAACAATTTTCGAGCTGTAACATGACAACAGATCCGAAATGAGGAACGTCTGCCTAGTTGGACGATCAGATCTGATTCAGAGTTACCGCTGCGAAGACATTCACCTCGTTCGGAGCGGTTTGTTTTGATTTTGAAATCAGATAGACATTGAACGACGACAGCAAAAAGGATCGCCGAATGGCTCGAGATTGAAATGATAATTGTTTGTATTACGTGGTCAATCATAACGAGTTGTCAGCGGTGCTAGTTGGAACAATGTGTGGATGAATGTTCTGCCTCCACATCACCGAATCGATACGGGAGAAGGTCGAACTTGGAGGAACACTTACCTTACGTTTTCGGTAACTATTGATTGTCAATGGATTGTAGAAACAGCAAACTACGCCACCGGGATAGTGTTCATTGTTGTTTTTCCGCAGTGTTTCCTTTCTTTCCTTTTTACACAAACATTTTCCGCCGTGGGATTGGCTATTTCTTTCCTCCAGTGACAGTGATTCGCGACTGAAGAAGACAAACTAGCCAAGGAAGATGTATTGCCGAAAGACTCCGAAGGCGGGCACACATTCACCAGTAAATAATAAACCGATTTTGCCGTGGTATTCCCGCATAATCAAATACCATAAGCATAATAAGTAGTATTATAAATTTCCGATCTATTATATAGTTATCATTTGAGTTATCATTTGTTAAACATGCAACGATTTAAATGTTTCAATGCGTGAAGACAAAAAAGGATATACATATTACTAGGGATATAATAACAATGAACAATATGGTTGCGATATTTTTCTTAAAAGTAATCTTTCTTTTGCGTACGAAGGCTGTGATGGATTTTTGGAATAAGTAATAAACAAAACTTTAAAAATTCAACAGCGAATTATTTAGTCAAACATTTTGTTTTAATTCTACATTGCCCTTTTTCCAGCAAATAGTACAATTCTGTGCGTCTTAAAACAGAAATTGGCCGTGAAAAATAGTTATGTAAAAAACCATAGAACAACTACAATTTAGCTGCGCTTCAAATGACAACATTAGAAATTATTTGAAATCAACGGCATACATTTTTAGTCTTACTTTTTTAATCAACATGAAGAATGTATTCTAGCTTACTTAAATAAAATTCATTATTATATGTAATTTTGATGTGTTTTGAAACTGTTTCATCCATTTTAATCATGTACAAACAATCTTCGGATATAGTTGCTTTATACACAAATTTGTTCAATTTTTCAATATCTATAGCTTTATAAATGAAATAGATGCCACTATCATCTGAAATAATCTGCTGTATTTCACCGTAAATCAGGCTATCTTCGTCCATAGCAGAAAAATAACAATTATTATGTGGTTTTCTTTGATGCCTAATGTCTGATACACTCATTGTTACTGCTTTAAAGAGAAAACAATTATGTTTCAAACGGCGCATCACCTGAAAATGCCTATTATTGCTGTATTTATTAATAATTTTAGTGGGTAAATATAATTGTTCATCTTTTGTTTTCGTATCTAATGCTTGAAATGAATTCAATCTGTGAAAGAAATCAAACACTTTAGATTGCAAGAAATGTACGTTAGTATTAAATCTAGAATGTGCCATGACGCACCGGTTAGCAATTTGTATGATTGGTTCTTTGGGTCCTTTAACAAACTTTTTTAAAAGGCCATTAATGTCTTCAAAAATGAACAACGAAAAGGTCCATAATGGGCCGTAGTCCCTGGCGCAATTCACTAAGTGTAATAATAAGTGAACGTTGTATGTCATTTGATTTATACCGTACAATTCTTCAAAATTTCTCACGAATCTACGAAGACGTCTCTCACATTTCGAGAAAACTGCAGGAGATATATTATCCTGCAGCAGATCAGTAACTGAAGACACTAGTAACATATGATGTTTGTAATATTTTTCAGATAAAGTGAAAAACAAACAGATAGGGCTGTAGTGAATACACCAATTCAACCATTCGTTGGCCTTCCAGTTATTCCTATCGCTGATTTTCCTAGCACTCCTGGAAGCCTCTGCGAACGGATTGATTGATTCCAATATTTCATCAATGCAGTTCAATTTGTCCTTGATGTAGCTTGGACTGTTCAGACTTTCAAACCATATTCTGCACATCTGACGACAGACTCCAAGCAAAATACAATGCATGTAGTCCACAGGGCAGTTTCGTACCACATCAAAATCTGGTATTCTAATGAGAGGAGAAACGCCTTTTACACCATTTATCGGAATTCCCGTCGTACTGCTAATTGCCATTGCTCTTAGTGTATCCTCAGTGTTCCTAAGCGGTACATTCGGTTTGTATCCGTATCTAATCTGTCTGCCTGCAATATCACCTGGATGCAAACAAAAGCTGCATCCTTCGTGTCCATTGAACTGTTTGAAATTCTGGATTTTGCATCTAGCTTTTGTGTCAACGGAGCATGCAATCACCTGGAGTGTGTCAATTACAAGGGAATCTATAAGTAACCCTTCTTCGTAGATGCTCTTAAATAAGTCACCGTAAGGCTTCAAGAATACATCTAAATCCGGATCACCGTTTCCTAGCCAAAGACCAGCAATTAAAACGTTTTTTCTCATATATCTAAGCTGGGGTGGAAGTTCATTCACGCAAAATATAAGTGGCCAAAGAGATCTTCTGACATTTGAGTTAAACAATTTTACTCCGTCTGTGTTTAAACTCAGTGTTATGGCGTTACGCAAATTCTTCCCTTTCAGTATACCAGCGTTGACAATATCGGCTACATTTGTGACGTTTTGCATCTTAGTTTTGTAATCAGCTATAGCATTCCAATTATTCCTTAATATATCTTTAAGATTAGAAATAAAATCAAAGACCACAAAAAACATGTTATTATTGCTTCCACAGTTCTTGCAAATGATTTTGGATTCTTCTACTCCAATATAATAACCACATTTGTTACAGACGTAATGTCGAGCATAAGTATGGCGGGAAAAGAAACCGCTGAAAGATTTGTATGTATCAGGAATCGATTTAAACCCGACGATCAAATTCACCAATTGAAGTATGTCACATAAGGCTGCATTGGTCAAGTTGTGACGCATGAAAATATTCATTATGATGTACATAATCTCAATTTTAGTCACATTCAAACTAGGGTGAAGAGGAACGTGCATTGATGAAAATTCCTAAAATGTTTTTAAAAATTAGTGAAAATTCGCTTTAATTTATAAGTATGCTGTTATAAAGTACAATTCCTTCAAGAGTGTTGTCTTGTGAAGGCGAGAATTCTTCTTCACAATCCTCTGAAAAATACATTTCTTCGTCTGATGTCATATCGGATGTATCAGTTCCGATGGTGGAGGAATCGTCTGCTTCTACAGTCTCTATCAAATGAACCTGTAGATCCGAGAATCGTGGTAACATTTCTATAGGTATTTCCTCATATTCGCTGCTGTCGTCACTTGATACATCGATTACATCTTCCGAATATCTGGTATGGCTAATAAGATTCGTTTCGCATCGGACACTGGCAGTATTAGGATTTAATCTAGGCCCACTCGGAATGTCCTTAAATTTAGAAAAACAAAGTATTAAGCTTGGTATTGAGCAACTTCAATAAAAATTCAATATGATTTACAGTTGGTACATGCTGCCGAATCGACGTTGTTTTTCCGTCTTCATGAATCAAGTTAGATTTTTCAATACCTCCGAGACTGTATGCCGTAGCCTCGGTCGCAGCACTGAGTTGATTAGTGGATTTGCCCCGTTTCTGAAATTTGTTGAATAATGCATAGATGAGATCAAAGATTCCTTTGGTATGCGAGGTATGCAATGATTATAATATTTACCTTTCGCATCCTTCCATGGGTATGATCATTTTCATGGAAAATGTAGCTCATTCTGCTGTTCCTTTTCCTTGCTTTTTGCTCGACCTTTTCTCTAAAGTGGTCCATTGCAATTAATAGTGAATTCAGAGCTCAAATTTTCCAAAAAGAAAACTGATTTCGGAAAAAAAAAAAACAAAACATACGATTCAGATCGTTGATTGACAGTTCTATTCTACATACACGGTAAAAAAAAAACTTTAACCCGAATTTGAGTTTGCTTGACTCATGTTCTGCTAGAATTGGGTTTATTCCTCATGGAATTTAATTTACCCTGTAGGTGAGTAAGTGGTAGCTGGGAAATTTGAGTATCATTTACTCATCGACTGAGTAAAGTTAATTCAAATCATGAACAACACCAGTTTATGCAGATTATGAATAAATGCTACTCCAATTAGGTTGAAATTGTTGGCCGTGTACACGACAGAGCTTTAGCTCTTGCTGCGAAATTACACTGAAACAGAAATAAACCTAATATCCAGTAGTCTTATTCAATGGATTTCCTAGGGTGCCCATATTCTATAGTGGTATTGCAGGGTCTTTGAGCTGGCCCCATTCGGGTTAGGGTTAGTAAATACAATTGATATGAATATAAATAGATTTTCTCACGACTTGTGAGCGCGCTCCAATACATAAGTACAATATATAATTAATGAAACCGCAAATTTATTGAAAATCATATGAACATTATGTGACAACTTCTCTCTGTTTCTAGCGAAGAGTGGGAATTGCCCAAACTACTACATCCACAAAAATAAAAAATAACAACATTTATCGATTATTAAGCTTAGAGTTATCTGGAATGTGTTTGTGCAATTTCAAGTAGCTTCTACAGGTAGGTATATGAATCCAATGATAATAACAGCATTGAACGTTAACATTAATGGTTTTGTTGTTTGTGTGCGTTTTTGTGTTTCATGCAGGCAGGTTCAGTCTTTTTTGCCTTCAGACAATTTCCATTTTCCGGTGAACACGGTAACGCTTAGCAATGCCACCAAAACGTAAAGCTGCGCCTAAGAAGGGCGGTCAAAATAAAAGTAAGAATTGTAGATTTTATGTAAATTATAATGTACATAACATTTATTTCTATATTTCAGAGATTGCACAACATGGAGCATCCGGAGATCCTGCGAGAGCATCGAAAAAGCAGGACAAAATAGCCGCTCAGCAACATAACCGAGAAGATATGATTATAAAGGTAGGTTAGATTGAGAAGGTCGGCCATTTTGACTATTCTGTGTATCCGTGATGTTCATATCTCTACTATTTTAGCTGTTTCTGCCAACCCCTGCTGCTTAAATTATTCATTTATTTCGTGCTGTTTATGTTTATGTGGTCCTATAAGGCTTTGCTTATGCAGTTTTTTATGTCGTTTCCTTTTAGCTTCAAGCTCTGCTGAAAGAACAAGGCGACACCATTGGATGTGAAGGTATCGCATACGTTAATGTGCCTTCCTCCTCCAGCGAATTTGTACAGACAACGTCACAAGATCCGTTGTTACCCATCGACTTAAGCATAGACTCACAGTCAGTACTCGGAAATCCAACTCGGGAATATCGAAATGGCAAAATGTGAAATCAACACTCAAGAATTCTTCGTTGAAAACGAAGAACGAGCAGAAGTATCGCTTGATGTCGATGACATTGTTGCTTGTGACCATGTGCCCTTGTTGGTTCCCATCAACTTCGATGAATCACAAGGTGTAACCCAAGATGTTACCTCTGTTTCTACCGTACCATGCGATGGAGATGACGCACATGATGAATACTCGGCTTTGTCCGTTCAATTTGATTGGAAAGCAAAATGTGAACAGATTGAAGAAGAAAACAAACGTCTTACGGAGCATCTGAAAAAAAACCCGTAAGAAGCTCAGCAAGGTAGAGGCAGATAAGCTGTCTTCGGATGACTATGCTTTACGCGTAGCGAAAGAGCTACAACAACTAAAGGATGCACAGAAAATTCCCCGGGTATGTATTATTTGGTAAACCTTTTTATTTGGCGTTAAATAGTACAATGCAACACCATATTTGGTTGAGAATGCAATGTTGTATAAACCTCATTTGTTACTTTATCACACAGGCAAAATTTACAACTGAAGATGACATACCGATATCACTAAACAGACTAGAAGAGTACAACGAGAGAGCTTCTTCTGACAGCATGTTTGTTGGCCTACTAGTAATGCATCTGGTAGGAGCTGACAAATTGCGAAGCATGAGTGTAACCGGGCAAGCGTCACATCGTTTTGCGAAACACAAACGTACAGACGGAACCCCCCTGTATCCACCGACCGAGAAAATGAATCCCAAGGTCCTGGAATTTATTTGCAGTAAGTTTATCAATTTAAAAGCTAGTTCAATACTGATTGTAGATTTTAATATTAAGGCATTATCTCATTTAATCTATATACTTTTTGCAGACAAGGTCGCTGAGCGCACTGCCCTACGCATAGGACCGGAGAATATCATGTCTATCAGGAAAATGTCAGAGGAAAAAACCATCAAGCGTTACATAGCGCAGAAAATTTCCAACTTGAAGAAATCATTAAAACTCCAAGCCATCGACAATACTACAAAGTAATTTGTTTCAGACCATTGATTGACATTGAATTCAAATTTGAACGAAAGGAGTAAATTTGCAGGTTTTTTTTAAATGAAGTTGTTTTTATGACTAAGCCGGGTAGGAGTTACTATGCTTTTATTATTGAACGTAATTGATAGAGGAAAAGTGAATCTTAAGACTTTAAATGAAGTGAAGTTTTATTTTTATGACTTAGTTAGGCTGGAGACACTTTGCATTTATCAATAAACATGTTTTTTACTGTTAAACTTAAAACCCCACGATTTCATTTAGGGAATTCGCTGGGTTTGGCAATACCTTTACATTTTATCGTCAAGAATTAAATATAGTTGTGAGCCTCTGACGATAATGCCAAAACCAACATTTTCCCTACAAATAATTTAGAATTCTCAAAAAATAAAGTTACTATAAGGTCTATGGTTCCGGTAATCGATAATTATTTATCGTAAAAAGATATGTGTATGATTTGTCGTACGTGCCTGGGCCCTCTTATGCGTACTTTAAACCTACGCTTTCTGTTAAGATTTATGCCAAAATTTGTTTGGAAAAATGCATGTTTTTATATGGTAACTATACCTAACCGCCAATTCACCAAATGATCAAAAACGCTAAAACTGTTTGTCTTACCGTCAATATGATGAGGGTAGTTGTTTGTTTATAATATTGTAAATGATTTAGATGATCGTTTTGTTTATGGTGTCTTAAAGTTCAGGAAATATGTGTGGAATGGTATCAAAATGATTTCAATTTATGCGGGTACCCCTTGTCAATAGAAGATGTGAACAACAACAAAATACCGCAATCTAGTAGCCGTTTGTCGGTGATAATCAATTTGATTTTTTTTTTTTTCTTGTTATGTGTTATTTTTATGGGGTGTTTTGAAAAAAAACGAGGGGGGTGGTCCGGGGGGGGGGGGGAGAAAAAACAAAAAAATTATGAGGGGAGATGATTTTTGCGGGGGAATGTTGGGGAAGAAAATGTTTTTTTTTTTTTTAATTTAAAATTTGGTTGTGGTTTAAAATATTTTTTTTGGGGGAGTTTTTTTTTTTTTTTTTGAGGGGAATTTTTTTTTTGTGTTTTGGGTCGGTTCTGTTTGGTTTTTGGGTTTTTAAGTGATAAGTTCCCGATGAAAATAATATAGATATGCCCTAAAAGGTGCGATAATTTGAGATTCCAAAATCGTTATTTTGATATAGATAAACGGTTTGGTTGACATTTCATGTCCAAGTGGGTTAGCGTACTTTACTATGAGAGTGCACCGAAAGAGCCAATTAGATTTTCATTTCTCATAACACTCCATACATCTAACTAATAATTGAAATCTTATAAGACACCCTAGCGAATATTTGTTTTGCAAAAGTAAACAGAACGCCAAAGCATAAACCATAGTATATCAGTGGGCAATGTATGATGGGAGAGTGTTCATACACTCAAAATAATAGACACGTTGCCACCAAGTATGCACTTTGGAACGGTACACGGAGAGGAATTTGATAGTCAATTTTACCATTATTGGGGGTTAGGATGACTATTGCAGTATAGTGATTTTGAACCGACTATGATCATGGTCAAAACTACCATTAAAAATAGTTGATGCAACATTTTCCATAATGTCGGAATAGTCCTTGTTACCATGATCATAGTCGAAAATGCCATGAACGTGGTGAATTCTACCATTTTCATGGTTATTGAAACCATTATATGCGATAGTCATCCTGACCATGATATAATTGTCGGTATAACGATAGAATTTTCCTCAGAGTAAGTTAGAATCTCAAACTTTTTATTAAAAGCAAGTTAGTCGTCCTAAACAGGACGGATTTTAAATGAACTATATTTGATCGGGCTTCTTTGGACCTGTCGTATGGCCCATTCACATCTTTACAAATATTGTGAGACAATTCCTTAGCCAACAATAGAAGCGTCATATTTGTAACAGTTGTTAGCAGATAATTGATTGATTGAATTGAGAGAACTACTAGTAACTGATCATGCTAATGTTGCAAGTTAATGCCTTTTCTACACACATTAGCGATGATGATGGTGGCTGGCTTATACCGATCATACTCCTCTGCCAAGGCTTTTGCAATGCGGAATATCATCCTTGATGCGGCGATGTCTACATCTGTTTTGGACAAAATCAGCAAACACCATCAGTTCGAAGTTTGCCACGCTGAAAAACTGACGTGTTAATTTTTTCAGCTGCGTGTTTTTCTCCCGAAAATTCATATTTTTATATTGATTTTAAATTAATTTAAAGTCTGTGCAACAGTGAAAAGTGTAGGTTATTTGCTTTCCGAAGCATTTTAACGTTAAGTTCGGTTGATTTTTTTTTATTAAATCTCTCCGTGACGTTTGCAAATGGTCTGAAGAAATTTTCGCGGAGTGAATGTTTGCTGCGGTAAACAGCAGTTGCTACCGGCCGGAAGTGCATGTGCTGCTACACAACCAAGTTGCTGCGGCCAGTTGGAGCTCGGGCTTGGAAGGAGAACGGAAGTGTGATATGAAGTGATTCACTCGGTGGTTGGTACAGTAATCAGTTTATTTAATTTTCCTCTCTTAAGGTCGGTATCGTGTTTGAAAGAAATTTCTTTTTCTATCTCATTCCCATGTTAAATTCCGTTTACTGAAACGGAAAAGCAAAGAATCTAAAAGAAATTTCTGCAGCAGTATCCACCTGAAAAGAACGAAAAATAAAATTGGAATTTCTAAGGTTTCCAAGCAAACTTATAGGAGCTGTCACTTTTACTTTCGGAAAAATATCCCGCTCGATTATTCCGTAAGCGAAGGTGACATTTCGTTCCATGCAGATCAATTGGCAAAATTCCGCTTGGTAATATTGATCAAAATTCCGTAAAATCTCTACTTTTTAAGTCGATACTGGCCTTTACAGCTTAATCCCAAGTAGCAATTCAAATGCAAATTGGTTTTATTCATGTTTTATGGTAGTTTTATCAAAGCATTATGGAGTTCATCCGATTTTATCAAGGCATTTTCCAAGTTAAGGTGGTTTTAATCCATTAACAGTCCTTAAAAGTGATCCCAAGTAACCACGAGGCTGTAATAGCATGCATATATAGGGCATATGTATTACGTCTAGTGCATCATTGAAGTTGGATTACAGCTGAAAAGGGCCCCACTAAGATCGAACTAATGCTATATCTTTTGTAATGCCATAAGACATTGCTAAAGTAGCATTATTGCATTGGTAATGCATCACTACATTCTTAAGCTAATCTAACGCTTCATTACTTGACAACTGTTGAATTGATGCGATCCGGCATTACTGATGTTGATTTTAAGTTGAATAAGTGCAATAATATAATGCTTGTGGTTACTTGGGATTAAAGAACACTTGAAGAAACCTCCATAAAACTACATCATTTATAAGTGTAATTCACCTTATCAGTAATTTTATAAGATACTTGATCCCCCTCTCAAGACATCGTTTCGCAACTTGCATAAAACCTGATAAAAGTTTTGTAAAAGTTTTATGACATTCTTCTTTAAGATGAATGTATCTTGGAAATGCTGCCATAAAACTCTCTTAGAACCATTTGATTTAAAATAAGAGCACATATTCTTGAGAAAGAACATTATGTGAAAAATAAACAAACTGTCACAATGGACGCCATACAGGTGGAAGAAATTAAAAACTAGCGGATCGTTCAAGCGGAAATTCAATAAAAACCTATCCAATATATTGAACACTCCTTCATCTCAGCCACCAATGACAATTTTGTTTTTGGCCATTCCATTGGATTCGCAGCCTACTGAGACTAACTTATCAAAAGGGTCTATGCATTATGCGTAAAACGAATAAAATAAAATGGTGCAATGTGTCGCCAGTTGAAAACCGAAATGCATAACTCATGATATTTGATTTTAAGCCAGTTGTGCAAGTTAAACCTAACGTCTCAGGTAGTGCGTTATATGGCGCACCACCATGGAAATACAGCGCAGTACTTTTGACGTAAGGTTTAATGTGCACTACGATTGTAAAATGTTGTTATGTTATACGATTGTAAAATGATGTTATGTTAATGTTGAATTCTCCCGAGTCGTGCATTTCAGTTCCCAATAGGCTACACAATATTTATACTCGTTGCAAGCAAAAATTAGTATATCATCTGAGCGAAAATCGATTTTTCCCATGATCCGCACGTTTATCCAAAGTCGGAAGTAGTGCGCTGGATTTGCTCAGTGATCCACTACACAGTGCACTTCTTCCAACGCTAGGTTCAGCGTACAGATCAAGTGAAAAGTCATCTTTCGCTCAACTGATGTTTGCAATATTATTATCTGTTCTTCTTCCAAAATCCATTGTTAGCATATTCAAGTAAGAGTTTTTTTTTTAATGTTTTAATCGCCTTACGCTGGTGTTTAAAAACAATAAATTATAAGCTGTAATTATGAACAACAATTATGCATAGGCACTTTTGATTTGAACGTTCACATTTTCTTTGTTTATGATGTGCCTTCTCCACACTGATTTTATGGCTATATTACGAAAGACTTGTTTACCTTGAGCAATTCAAACAAGTTTTATTCAAGCGTTACTCCTCTTATTCAAAAATAGAACAAGTAAAGATGAACTTATCGCGCTCCTAAAAAAAACCTTGTTAGTCTTGTGCAAGAAATATAAGTTTTATTTGCGTTTTATGGTAGTTTTAGATAAAACCATTGAAAAAATGGAGAGCGTGGCTATTCCACAGAGAACAGACATCCAAGTCAAATTCAAAAAGTGTGTAAGAAATTTAACTGCCATTTCATAATCATTGTAACAGGCAATACTGTGATGGAGCTGCCATCGCCACCTATTCACATCACCGACCGTCGCGCATCTTAGTAGCCCAAATGTCAAAAAATGTCATTAGCAAACCATTGTTTATCGGAAACGACATGGGCCGTAAGTGCGAATTTTATTGGTGTGCAAATAGGCAAGGTATTACCAAGGGAAAATCTTTTTACAGTTTTCCCAAGGATGCAGATTTGTAAGTACCACATTCAATTTTATGAATTCACTCCTAATGCTCCTGAAAAATCATTTTAGATGCAGCCGCTGGGTATCTTGCTGCGAGTCGCCCGAACTGCAGAAAATTTGTTACCAAGTAAAAGTACAATATCCAGACTATGCATTTGAACCATTAGATGTTTCCGTTCCATTTGAGGCACAAACGAAGGAAGGGTGGCCACTCAAACCCATAAAAAAAATTCCCGGGTTTTTCCCGGTGGTATTGTGAAAATTTTCCCGGATTTTGATTAGTTCATTTTATTACATAAATTAATGTTTAGCAGTACTTACCATTCGTATCTAAATATAACATCTACAAGTTTAAAGTTTTAAAGGGCAAGTTAAAATTTTTAACATGACAATCAGTGTTTAAGTTAAAAAAAATTGCATGCATTATGCGGTGGAAAATGGGACATAAGGGTCACAAACTGCTAAAATAATGAATATATGTGATATTCATCCAAATGTAAAAAAAAACGAAAAAAGTTTGAACTAGCTTTTTATTTAAAAAAAAAACAACCACAACAACAACGATTAAAACCGCAGCTGTCCAACGTTTCATTTAACGTTTTAGTTCTTTCATTTGTTCGTCAAGGATCGCAATTTCTCTTTGAGTATCTGCCAATAGCTTCGCACGTTTTACTTCCAGCTCGGCCCGTACCTTTTCGGCTTCCCTTTTCATTTGTTTCACCTTGATTTCGTCAGCTTTTTCCAGTTTCTTCTTCTGCATCACTTCGGTGTAACGACTGTGTGCATTTTTAGCGTAATGCATCAATGATTTGGTAATTTCAACGTTATTTACGGCTCCCGCTCGAAGTACTGCGTCATACACCAACCGCTGGGCAACTAGGCTTTCCTCAGTCAAATTCTCAACAAGACATTCCTTGTTGACAGAGAAACCTCGTTCGATGGTCGCTTTTCCGTGTGAAAGAATAAGAATTTTCTTCACCACTTGCAGAAGATTTACCAACGCCTCACCGCTTTCTCCGATAGCTGTCGACCAGAAGTTGTCCAAACGAGTACATCTCTTGTAAGCTAGACACGACTGCTTGAAAGATGGAAGGCAACTAATGTGCGGAAATTCCTCTTTTGCCTTATCCACTGCAAAGCCGGATTGATGTTCCTTTTCGACTAATATTTCAAGGCACAAGTCGAAACGCTGTCTGGCAATGTCGGACGTAGTAGAGATTACTCCCGGATCCAGGCAGCTGAGGTACCTAGTCAAAGGGTATTTCAATGGAGAACGTTCGAGCATTTTCTCCAAAAATCCAATGTAATACTGCTTACAACCGTTGTAGAACGAAATCAGTTTTGGCTGAGGAATCTTGCCCTACTCGCTTTCGGACTTTATAGCAGCTTTTGCGGCAAATCCTATGTCAACTTTTACTGCATCGAGCAAATTAGCGTCATTTAATTGAATATCAACCAATGACTTGACTTTGACCTTCAAACACTCTGGTTTCAAAACCTTCGACATTACAGGTTTGATAAGTTCATTCAAATCAGTAAATAGAAAAGGAACCATAGGCGCATCTGTCTGGAATTCATGCAGGAACGGTTCAACAGTTGCCGCAGCAGACATGAAAAAAGTCATTTTCGGCCCAATTAAACGATCATCAACAGCGTCAGCTACATCACGAAAGGCTTTGGACTTGGAAACGGACGGAAAACTTCTCTTGAACTCGGTCGATGACTCTTTCAGCTTCTTCTCCTGTTGTGAGTTGACGGCCCTGATGTACACTCGAAGGTTAGGCAGCATTTTGATTTCCCTTGCAGCAACGGACTGGTTTTCTACCCACCTAACAGAGCAGAACTTTAGGGGAAATTCATCGCTGCCGGTTACTGCCGCATAGTCCGCTCGCCTTAAAGGAACGTCTTTGAACAAGTAGTACAATGACTGCAAAAAACCATCAATACCCCAACCTGTTCTTTTGTTTCCATTTTTGAATGAGTTGTAGACAACGTGAAGACCACAGCTTCCGATGTTCAAAAGATCGAAAGAAATGATGTTGCGAAGGTTTTTCATTTCGTGACACAAATCTTTGGAAAATTTGAGATTCACATTCGGCCCATCCATTGAGATCTGACAAATTCTTGGAATCAACGCTGGATTTGGAGAAAAACATTATTTCAAGCCCTCCGATAGATCCGCCGATCGAGTAGACGAAAGGAAAGCCGATCCGACGTACGCAACCTCAACTTGATTCTTCTCTGCACTTCAAAAACAGATACCCCAAAGACTGCACTTCAAAAACAGATACCGACGTTCAGCTGTTGGCGCTTAGAAATTTTGTTCAGCGTTTCATCAAATGCTACTACAAGTTCCGTACAATGAAATGAGCTTTCTGCGATCAACAAAAGTAACAGTTTAGCTGGTAGCGTTGTTGCGATCAAAAATCACGTCACTTCCCTATTCGATACAGCGATGTCAGCAACAAAAGATAATATACATTCAACATTGAAAGTGGTTACGTCAGATTTATCAACTGACCTACGCAACATCAACAATGAAATTAGCCTGCTCAATCAGCAATCCATTGAATTAGCAGCTAATTGTACAATGAGCACAAATTCGATGTTGGGTATCGATATTCTTGACGAACTCAAGTCTTTATCGGCAAACATTTGTGCAAATCATAATATAGAATCACCGTTATCGACACCTGACCCATGCGCCAGTTTAGAAGCAGAATTAAATTACAAAAAAGACGCCGTTGACTCAGGGTGGCGTTTTCTGGGCACGAGGAAAGTCTGGTCACAGTACGATGCTCGTAAATTACACCGCTTGAATCAGCAAAAAATGGCCGATAAAGCTCGAAAGCGGAAGAAGCAGAGCAAAAAACAAATATTCTAAATAACAATGCTACTCACCATTTACAAAACCATCGTAGAACCACCAACCCCAATAACAATAATAACAACAACATCAACAATTACAACCATTTACAATCAGACCGTGTGCTTCTTGCTGCTGCGAAGCACCAATTCTCCAGGCCACCACTCAGCCATCGACCAATTTACTTCCAAAGTGGTGGGATACAAAATCCGTACCCGGCAAGTGACGCATCACCACCCTATTCCACACCTACCGTTCCAACGAGCTCGTTCAACTTCATGACTCCAGGGACATCTTCTGTCGCATTATGCAGTTCATCAGCTGTTCCAGTAACTTCCGTTCCAGGGCACTCACTCGTGCCAATAACTTCAACAGCACCTTGTCAGATGTGTACATGCAGGCATTCGTGTTTTACCAAGAATTGACGGACCCTTTGGAGGACAACAATCTAGCAGAAAATGGAAGGTATAATACTACCCCAAACTTGACGTCTGCTCGCAATCAAACCGACTCTCAACACGTGAGTGCTTTGAAAAATAGTAAAGAAAGTAAGGAAATAACAATCTAATGTCAAAACTTTAATAGAATGAAAAGTGCGTTGAAGATTAATGAAATTTATAGACGTGTTGCTGCTTGTAGCTACTCTGTTATTTTAGCCATTGAGACTAGTCGGGATTCGAGCAGTAAAAGTTCTGAAGTTTTTGCCGATAAGTTTAATGTATATAGAGACGATCGAGATAAATCGTTATCCAATAAGAAATCCGGAGGTGGCGTATTAATTGCAATTTCATCTGATTATGAATCAGAAGAAATCACTTAAAAAAAACACAAGGAATTTGACCATGTCTGGGTTACATCTATGATCGAAAATCAAGTTCATATTTTTGGAGCAGTCTATTTCCCCCCAGAAAGTGCAAAAATTGATTCATACAAAATGTTTTTTAATATTGCTGAAAGTATTTTGACAAAATTTAAATCTGACGTCAATATTCACATCTATGGTGACTTTAACCAAAATGCTACTGATTTTATTATAGATGATCAAAATGAATCTCTTTTAATACCAATAATTGGAGATAATTTAACACTTCTTACTCTATTTGAAAAAAGTGCGCAGATTGGGCTCAATCAAATAAATCATGTACGAAATCGGAACAATTGCTACCTTGATTTATTGTTCACTAATATGACCGATGATTTTTGCGTTATTGAGGCACCAGCACCTCTTTGGAAAAATGAAGCATTTCATACTGCTATTGAATAATCCATTTTCAGTCATGACAACGCCACAATGTTGGATAACGATTTAACCGAAATTTATTTTGATTTTAAACAAGCAGACTACAATCTCATTAAAAACAAACTATACTCGATTGATTGGCAAACCATATTTCGCAATTTGTCAACAGAGCAGGCCGTAATTGTATTCCATCGAAACATCTACGATATAGTAGAGACTGCAGTACCCCAAAGACATAGGAGAAGACCAAATAAGAATCTGGTGTGGTATACTAAGAAAATTATAAATCTCAAAAATAGGAAGCAAAAAGCGCACAAAGCTTATAAAAAAGATAAAAATGATACAAACCTCACAATATATTTAACTATCTGTGATGAACTGAATTTAGAAATGAAGATCGCTCATGAGGAGAATAATAGAAAAACTGAAACTAATATCAAATCAGACCCGAAATCGTTTTTCAACCTTGTTAAAGATAAGAAGAAATTAAGAAATTTTCCAACAAAAATGCAATTCAACGACAAAGACGGTAAGAATCCAACCGAAATCGGTAACTTATTTGCTGATTTTTTTTTTCAAGATGTTTACACAACTCGTGACGACAAGGATCGAGATTATCAATTTTTCTCATATCTTCCTGAGCCTTCGTTAAATGTGACTGTTGATAATGTATCCGTCAACGAAATTTTGCTTTCTTTAAGCACATTAGACGCTTCTAAAGGAGCTGGTCCTGACGGATTACCGCCAGTATTTTTGAAAACATTATCAAAGGAATTAGTAAAACCCTTGTTTTGGTTGTTTAATTTATCTCTAAAAACTGGCGTATTTCCCCTCATTTGGAAAGAATCGTACTTGGTTCCGATCTTCAAAAGCGGTAAAAAATCAGATGTGAAAAACTATCGTGGCATTGCAATATTATCTTGTATTCCCAAACTATTTGAGTCCATTATCAATCAACATATTTTTTCACAAGTTAAAAATGTTATCTCTACCAAGCAGCATGGCTTTATGAAAGGACGCTCTACTTCTACAAATTTGCTAAACTTTGTAAATTTTTCAATAAATGCAATGGATGAAGGTAATTACGTTGAAACCTTATACACTGACTTTAGCAAAGCTTTTGATAGAGTCGATATTCCTTTGTTGCTTTACAAATTGTCTAAGATAGGTTTCAACCATAATTTAATAAAGTGGGTTCAGTCATACTTGCTTGGAAGAACACAACGAGTAAGATTTGAAGGAAAGCTATCATTGGTTGTGAATGTTACATCGGGAGTACCACAGGGATCCCATCTGGGTCCTTTACTATTTATTTTGTTTGTCAATGATGTTGAATATATTTTACGCCATTTAAATGTTTTAATATATGCAGACGACATGAAACTTTTCATGGAAATACGTAAATCATCTGACATCGAAGTCTTTCAAAGAGAAGTTGATAATTTTCATATTTGGTGTACAAAAAGCTTACTAGAGATTAACGTTAAAAAGTGCATCTCAGTCTCATTCACTAAAAAGCGCAATGTAAGGCAAGACACCATCACTATAGGTCAACAAACTGTTGAAAGATGCAATCAGGTTAGAGATTTGGGAGTCATACTTGATTCCGAGCTCACTTTTGTAGAACACTACAACAATATAATTTACAAGGCAAGTAATATGCTCGGGTTCATCAAGAGGTTTAGTTTTCATTTCAATGATCCCTATACAATAAAAACATTGTATGTAACATATGTTAGGCCCCTTCTTGAGTACTGCAGCGTGGTTTGGGATCCATATCAGAATACACATAAAGACCGTATTGAGTCAGTGCAGAAACAGTTTTTATTGTATGCTTTGCGTAAGTTAGGATGGAACTCTTTTCGGTTACCTTCTTATGAATCTCGATGTATGTTAATTAAAATAGATGGTCTTGAAAAACGACGTGAGTTTGCGACTCTATCATTTATAAACGATGTTATTGGGCAAAGAATAAATGACGCAGATATTTTAGAGAAGCTCAACTTCTACGCTCCCACCCGTCACTTAAGAAACAGGAATTTATTCTACATGAATAATCAAAGAACTAACTATGCCCAAAACGGACCCATAAATAAGATGATGTCCTGCTATAACAAATACTGCACCACAATTGATATAACAATGAATAAAAATCAACTAAAAAAAGCATTTTTCTCAGAATATCTGTAAGAGTAGAATTAAGGCAAAAATGTAAAACCGGTCTACATATATGATTGACGACAAATAAAATAAAATAACAATGCTCCACGCTTTTCAAAACTTGGTTGGAAAAATGGGCCCATTCGCTGTGGGGCGGGGTCTGTTGGTAGTGCCACCCATTTTGGGCTGTGGTGGGTATTTGGGATGTGGAAATAGTGTCCGTAATAGCGCTAGGTGTGGGCGAACACTGCGGAGTGAGCTGTAAGTGTGAACCGTTGGGACGCGCCATATTTCTGCTTATTTGTGGGATTGGGTGGGGCAGTTGGGGTGGTGGGCGGGTTGGGGGTGTGGTGTGGGGTGTGGTGTTTTTTTTTTTTTTTTTTAGACGGGATGGAAAATCTGCAAACAGACTCCCTGAAGAACTCAGGGTGTGGGGATGAGGGCGCCAACTCCTCGACCCACTAAAACCCCACCCGTGCCTCCGGCCCCGGCCCTCCCCGGAACCACCTTTCGGTATTACTTCAGGGAGGGGGCTAGTGTGCTTTACGCACCCACTATGTCTAACTACATAGGTCTTTAGTAGTTTGCTTCACCGACCTGACGCTGATTCGATCGATGCGGAGTGATTTCTGTAAACACAAACGCACAAACAGTAAACTTAGGTATTTCATCAGTTAAATTAACAGTATTCTTCTTCTTCTTCTTCTTCGTCGCATTTCAAGCTTATTGCCTTTAGCAATTAGCTTATTGCGGGCTCTCTACTTAGTGTTCTAATTGCACTTCCACAGTTATTAATTAAGAGTCATTGCCATTTTTGCATCGGTATAATTGTGTGGCAAGTACAATCATACTTTTATGCCCAGGGAAGTCGGGAAATTTTCCAACCTGAAAAATCTCTGACCGGATCGGGATTCGAACCCGCCACCTGAGGATTGGCAATCCGTGCTCTTACCAACTGAGCTATTTGAGGCCCCTAATTTAACAGTAACATACCACAAATTTCAGCGGCAATGGATGTATTCGTAGACGAAATCGTAACAGAATTTAAAATTGTATCAACATTAATTCAGTTCATTAATGAAACACGAATCAAAATATTACCTTTGGCGAATATGTTGATTGGCAAGTTTGTTTGGCGCAAAGTCGTTTGTCGTTGATGGCCGGATGATTTTTGCTGGCTGGTAAATGCCATTTTCCCCATAGTATCGATTTTGAATGATTTGTTGCACCAACAACAACGCGCGCGCTATTGGGATCTTTGGGATCAACGGCACACCACGGAAAATTTTCTTTATAGCGATTGGAGAAACGGATGGACATGTCGAATTGGTCTGCATTTTCTCAGTTATTTCTAATCACTTGAAATAAAAATATTAAAGGTTCACAAAATAAACGAAACCGACGAAAATACACGCTAAAATGTACAAAACGAACACCAACTAATCGAAATCACTGTCTAAACAACGGACGTTAAATTCGATGACAACAGACTGGCAAGCATTAAGCTTTCTGACGTCTATCATCTTTCTCTTTCAAGCACGTAGAAATAACAGATTGTTTTCATACGGAAACCGGGTTTCCGTATGAAAACAATCCTATTCTTTCTACTTGCTTGAAAGAGAAATATGATAGACGTCAGAAAGCCTAATATGCGTAAGATGACATTTGAACCGAAAACAAGCGTGTTGCTAAAACCATCAAATTTATTACGACAGGGTTGACAGTACACTAATAAATAGAATCACTTAAAATGATTTTTTTTTTCAGAGATGAAATTCCAAAGGGCGGTTTAATTTCCCGGTGGCAAAGCGAAATTCCCGGGTTTTTCTCGGTGAAATCGAATTCCCGAGGTATTCCCGGATTTCCCGGAATTCCCGGGTGAGTGGCCACCCTGAGTAAGGTTCATTGGTCGTGCGTAAAGCAGTAAGGTGCGAGAAATAAACAAACATGGTTGCCGTGATCAAATAGCAAGTGGCAACAACCCGAGAGATGGCAGTAGTGTTTCAACGTATTTTAATTTGAACCCTTACACAAGTTTTGTTGTAAAATATATTCTAGCTTAGATGTCTGTGCTCTGTGGCTTTTCTGGATTCCCTCGGAATGGTAGCCATTTACATATGCATGCAAAAAAAAAACTCTCGTTTTTCCAATGCTACGAAAAATTTCTGCTGTTTAAAATACATTTTGAAACTTAAAATGGATTGTAGACACAATTTATTCAAGATCCAACAATTTATCAGCCTTGTCACCTAATTGTTGAATTTTCAAGTATTTTTTATGTTTCAAATAAATCAATGGTCTAGCAATGATTCCGTGGCGCATTAAAATTCTCGAACTTTTATGCTATAAAACACCAATAAACTGAACGTCGCATGAAAAATGTATCAATTGCTAGGCAAAAAGTCTTTGAGTTTTCAAGCGATCTTAACACGTACGTCCCCAACCCCTCTGAATTCGAAAAATTCAAATTTAAAATTAATGATACCCCATCGTTAGCCATCGGATTTTGATGCAGTTTTTTGCAATAGATCACAAAATTATCCTTGTTTGTGAATCTGCCCTGGTAATTCCGAAAATATCCGTAGTTTTGGATTCCAAGGTGGGAGTACTGGGGTAAGTACCTGTCCAGGAATGGTGGACAAAATATTTTTGGATGCGAAAAATAGCATGCGGCATATCAAACTTCATGATTTTGCAAAACTTTGTCTTCGGAGGTCATTCTGAGGGTATCTGACCATACTGGCCACTTAGGGAGGCCCTACGGGATTAGAGTTCCTCTGGGAATGTGGCCATATTCAAATCTTTACCAAAATCTAGCTTGCTACATATCAAACTTCATGATTTTGCGAAACTAGGTCCTCGGAGGACATTTTGAGGATTCCAGACCATACTGGCCACTTAGGAAGGCCCTGCTGGATCCGAGTTCCTCCGGGAAAGTGACCATATTCAAATCTTTACCACAACCTGGCTTGCGACATATCAAAGCTCATGATTTTGCAAAAAAATGTCTTCGGAGGACATTCTGAGGGACCACTGGCCACTTAGGGAGACCATCGGTCATCGGACGACATTCTGTAGTTTTCTGACTATACTTGCCACTTAGAGTGGCTTTCAAGTATTCAAGTTTCTTCGGGAAAGTGGCCATATTCATATAGGTACCAAATAGGAAATTTAGCAAAAAAACACCTGACATTGTTTGAAGTTGAAGTGACGTTTGATATGTCGCAAGCAAGGTTTTGGAAAAGATTTGATTATGGCCACTTTCCCAGAGGAATTTGGATCCCGCAGGGCCTTCCTAAGTAGCCAGTATGGTCAGGAATCCTCAGAATATCCTCCGAGGACCTAGTTTCGCAAAATCATGAAGTTTGAAATGTCGCAAGCCAGATTTTGGTAAAGATTTGAATATGGCCACTTTTCTGGAGGAACTTAGATCCCGCAGGGCCTCTCTAAGTAGCCAGTATGGTCAGACACCCTTAGAATGTCCCCCGAAGACAAAGTTTTGCAAAATCATGAAGTTTGATATGTCGCAAGCCAGATTTTGGTAAAGATTCGAATATGGTCACTTTCCCGGAGGAACTTAGATCCCGCAGGGCCTCCCTAAGTGGCCAGTATAGCCAGACACCCTCAGAATGTCCTCC